>CM076584.1:1481096210-1481320901 GCA_034641835.2 Pinus albicaulis | reverse complement strand
GCTGTTTGTTGCTGGATACTTTTAGTACTAGGGAGATCAGTCTTTTCCACAAGACGGGTTAATCCTCCAACAACTTCCCGGGTCACTCCTGACCATTGATCTTTGCAGATTGACGGATATGACTTATTTTCTCCCTATGATCTTATTTTGACCTCCTCTAACAAATCTCCACCGTTGGATGTTGCCATCCAATGACCACGCTCCTTCCCCACAACCTCTGAAGCATTTTACCCAATAACGTAGGATTTTATTAATCTTTATTGTTTTTTACAGGTGTTTGATGGTTTTCCATTATATTGAAGAAAAAAGCCAAAGGCTGGGAATGACGATTACCATGCCTTTTATTCATCAAACAGAAGTCATTCATAGGGTTAAAACTCCACATCTTGTCGATGCTTCGTGGGCATTGATGCCACATGAGCCATGTGCGGCCCTTCACATCAATAAGACACAGACCATTAAATGAATCAAAAGAGTATCAGTGTTGAAAATTAAACACAACATAACAGAGGATTGAAGACAGTTTTGGGGGATTACGATTAAGATTGATTATAAAAAGAATAATCCTCCAAATTAAAACATAGTTAAAGAAAATCATAAGTGATTATCGAACAGAAAAGCCTCCACTGCCACAATAGAGGCCAATTGATTCCTCTCAGCTACCATAAAGCCACCTGTTGCCTCAAATTATTCAAACAAAGGCCAAAGTTATTAATTTGAAAGAACATATTTGCCTCAGCGCAGCCAAAGAATTAATTCTGCCAAAGGAACTTAATGAAAAATATCAGCAGAGTTATTATATCATGAAACAAAGCCTTTAAAGTCAACAAAAGCTCCCACCAAGCTTAATCCTTTAATGTAAAATCAATTAATACAGACAGACATCTATAAACTTCTCCATCGAGCCCACCAAAGTTCGAGAGGTATTAACTCTGTATTAATTGACCTAGGAGATCTTTTATCCCCTCCCACCTCCTCATTCCTTCTATAAATACTTCTGTAGAAGATGAGAAAATGTTGGTTGCAGAACTTTGAAATATACTTGTGCTCAAAACTTATAATTGTAAATAATGTTCAAAGGCTCTTGAATCTTTGCTTGTGATATAATAGTTAGGCTGAGAAGTGAAGATGATTGCTAACTTGAAACACTAGACTTAAAGCTGTAATTGGTTTGAAGCATCAATACAAGCTGATTTATGGGATCCTAGTTTATGTAGACGGTGATGTTTTTCTTCCTGTAAATCCTTATTTTATTTATGTTTCCACTTTCTTCATCTTCTCTGATAAAGAACAACAAGCATAGAGTTAGGATTTACTGTATATCAGTACCCTTCTCTGACTGATAAGCTTTATCTAAATGTTTTCTTCCAATTCGTGTTATTTAGGAATGATTTAATTCAGTTTGAGAAGTTAGGAATGTTGGCGTTCCCTTGTCCTATTGTCTTAGCTAAATATTTTTCTTGAAAGTGATTTTCAATTTATGTTAAGTAGAGATGAATTAAGGAAGATATGGTGAGCCTTGGTCCTAGTTTTATCCCCAAAGACTATCTGAAAGTTTCCCTAAGAATGTGTTGAAAGCTGGCTAGTTTCGAAGTACTTACCAGATCTTAGAACATTATTTGTTATCATTTGTGTTTCCCTTGTGTTTAATTGTTTTTCTATTGAAAGTATATCAAAGGCTGGCTAGTTTCGAAGTACTTACCAGATCCTAGTTTACTTTTATGTTTTTCTTAAGTGTATATCAAAAGTTGGCTAGTTTCAAAGTACTTACCAGATCTTGGGCTGCTCTTTGTTCTTAATTTGTTTAATTCCCCTTCTTGTTGTATCATTTCATTCCATAAATCAACTTTAAAGAGATCCTTAGACATAGATGACTTGTCCCATAGACCACTCTTGAACCTGGTTGTTTCAATTAAAACCCTTTTACGAATCCATAGCCCAATGGACTAAAACCTGCATTTATCCATCTTTTTTGCCAAAGCTTGTTCTATTGGCTTGCAACTTCTCACCTTTGAAACTCTTTCCATTTAGAACTTTCCACTCAAATAATAATCATGCTCAACCATCCAAAACAAACAAAAACCTCCGGACTTCATAACTAGCCTAATATCATTACCCAAAACCTTTAAAGATAAATCCATCTTTACACTTATTGGAGAGATCCCTCTCTGGATTCAGGAGGGATAGATCCTAGAATCCAAAAGTGGTTGAAATGGTGTTTCTCCGTACTGTCGGACTTTTCCAATCTTGTTGATTACAGGGAGCTAACATTTCTGGCGACTCCACTGGGGAAGTTCTGAGTTGTTTTCATTTTAAGATAATCATTGGATAAACAAAAACCCCTGCTTCAAGCAAAATTGGTATATTAACCAATTGAGCCACCAGAACTAACATTTCTGGCCACTCCACTAGGGACTTTGTGAGTGTTTTTCATCATAGATAATTCTAAGACCTCAGAAATCATAATTTCAAGAACATTGTGCAGTGAGTAAAAGCAACCTTTTCAAGCACTACCAGGTGATGGTAATCATGATGAAACTTGTTTGAATCAGTGACAAACTAGGAAAACCCTAGGATTCTCATAAGAGTTTATATAACCTTGAAAAATCAGCTAGCTTAGCCATAATATTAGTCTGTCTTTGTCTCAGAACCGTAGCTAAGTTTTGAAATAGATTTAGGACACTCTTAGAAACCATAAGACTAAAAAATAACTCAAAAAACCAAACAATATTTCTGATTGGTATTCAATAAACATGGTGGTGGACCATAAAACCTTTTACCTCCAAAAGAGCTAAAAACTTCCGCTTGGCGACTCCACAATCCTCAACAGACCTCAAGACTCCACTGGGAAGAACCCTTATCATTGTAATATCATTCAAACTCAGTTAGAGGACTGTAGGATTAAAATTTGTGTAAAAAAGATTAGTTAACCTCACAAAGACTTTCATGTTTGGTTGAACTTTTCTTGTTTATTTGGGTCTAACAAACACAACATAGTGGCTCCTAGAAAGATTCATACTAGAGCCTATCTTGACCCTGATCCATCTGAGATGGTTGATAACCCAGAAAGTATACTTAGGAAGTCTTCTAAGATAAAATTTTCAATTGTTTTCAAATCACCCTTGAGAGCTAATTCAGTTCCTGAAAATATCACAGCTCTACAACAATCACAAGAGGATCTAATAAATCCATTTAGAACTAGGTCTCTTGGCGATTTAGATCATATAGATTCTGAGTCTTCACTTTCATCTCCTAAAACAAGTGAACATTCTGGTAGTAGAGAAACAACACCACTTGATTCACATTTCCTTTCCAATTTAGGTGTTTCTCATCCAAGATCATCTCAGAAATCTATTCCTGGTCCATCCACATCTGTTCATCCTACATCCACTATTCAAACCACTCCACTTCAACCCACTTTACCTTTTGTTAATCCACCTCTTGTAAAACCACCTCCACCGCATATCATGGCAGCATGGTATGCTCCCTTAGTCCTTCCCGTACCATTAGTCAATCTTCCACAGGAATATCAATCCAAAATTCCATTATATGATGCTAGTAATGATACTACTACATCACAACATGTGGATAAGATGAATGAATACTTTGACAGAAATTAAATTGATGATAATTCTGTCAAGCTTATATTATTTGCTCAGATTCTAGGGGGAGAAGTAAGAAAATGGTTTAAAGGCTTAACCCCCCATATTATGAATGATCTCCAAGCCTTCCATCAGACGTTATTAAACAAATGGGAAGTGAATAATAATCCTCTCCAAGTCCTTTCTGATTACAAGAACCTCCATAGAAACACTGGGGAAAGTGTTCAAGCATACTGCACTAGATTTAACAGTGTATATAATGCCCTTTCCCCAGATCTAAGACCTCCACAAGGCTCATCTCTAAACAAGTTTCCTGAAGGGTTTGACCCTGAGATGGCCTATCAGCTGAGAGAGAGAGATCCTGCAACTCTTGAAGATATGTAAAAAGGAGCTCTTGTTGTGGAAGTTATTTTGATAGAGAAGAGAGCAAGAATGAAAAATGAGAAGAGAGTATCCTTCAGAGAGGAATCTACCCCTTCCACTTCCAGCTCGAAGATGGAAAAAATGATGGAGGAGATGATGAAGAAAATGAGCATCCTTAAGAGAGAAAAAGCAAGTAAAAACCAAACTGCTCCTCAAAATATAAACTAGAACCAGAATTAGAATTTTAGAAGGAACCAACCGCCAAACAGGCCTAGGGAAGATGATCAACAGATTACTCCTCCCTTTCATCAAAACTATGTGAGTGAGGTTGAGGAAACAGATGAGCAAGCAGAGGAAGATGATATCAATATGCTAGGAGTAGATAATGATGACTTTGAGGTTCATTATGATAGAAAACAAGGTCTTTATACACCTTATGATGACAAAAGAGATGATGATGAAATTTATTATCAAGACATGGAAAATGTCATCATAGAGTCTCAAAGAGAATATGACCTTAGAATAAAAACCAGTCAACAAACACCCAATACCAAAACCTCTGACAAATCTTCACAAAACATCACTGTAAACAAGCCTAAAGTTGTCAAACAGAAGGACAAAACAATAGTTGTAAATTCTGATAAATTTAAAGACAAATGTACTCAAAATGTTACAAAACAAAGTGCAGACCTTAGCAGTACTAACACTTCAGCTAGTACTCTTGTTAAAAACATTTTGTCAAATGTAAATAGAACAAATCAGCAAGCTGATGTTGCTGATAGAGTGGGAGTTAACAAGGCTGAGACAAGTTCTTCAAAGAATCAAATCCCTTTCAGCCTAGAGTAGGAAATTTCCAAAATTAAAATATTTATTCCCTTGACTAAGTTAGTTGCCCAAAATGTATATAGGACCCAAATTTTGAAGGCTTTAAACATTGAAGAGAATAATGACACAATTAATCTTAACTTATGACCAGCTAGAGCTTATTTTTGGTCCAATTATTGAAGGTAAGTATCAAGAGGGACCTGTTCCTCCCTTTTATGTAAGTTTAAATATTCATGACAAAATTATGCACAACGCTATGCATGATTCCAGGGCTTCTCATAATTTAATGCCTAAAGCTGTGATGGAGAGCCTGGGTCTAGAAATCACCAGACCTTATAAATACCTTTACTCCTTTGACTCGAGTAGAGTAAAATGTTTAGTATTAATCAAAGACCTTTGCGTTAACTTAGCACAGATTCCAGCCAAATGCTTAGTCATGGATATTGTTGTGGCTGATGTGCCCGCAAAGTATGGAATTTTATTATCAAGATCTTAGGGGGCTAAGTTACAAGGGACCATGCAGATGGACATGACTTATGTGACTATCCCTGTTTTCAATCAGACAAGAAGACTTTGCAGGGAGTCCCATATGCAATACACATTTACAAGCCAAGAAAAACCACAAAACTCTCCTTTGTATTCTGTAAATATAGGCCTTGATTCTTTTATCCTATTTAACGATGGAACCTTTAGTGAACAAGTCAGTTTAACAGAATTAATGGCTGATAGGGAGGAAGAAGAGCACAACACAGAAGTGTCAAAACAGTTTGCTGAACCTTTAAAATTTAGCAAACCAAACACAGGTCTTGAGCTTCAAGTCATGCGTCCTTTGCTTTTAAACCTTGACAGTCAATAAAGCAACCCTCAACACAGCGAAAAACATGAGGAGTTGAAATGAATACAACTAAGTGTTGATATTCCACAACAACTCGAAAGAACTTTAGTTGAAGAGGACAAACGCCAAACAGATGAACTCGAATCTAGTCCTCTGTGGAATATGAACTTCAATGGGTCATGCACTAGAAATAATGTTGGTGCAGGTGTTTGGATATGCAACATTGAGAATAACCACACAGAGAGCATTTCCTGTAGATTAAACTTCCAATGTTCAAATAACATAGCAGAATATGAATCCCGGCTTTTAGGCTTGCGTTTGTTAAAAAGGTTAGGAGCGAAGAGAATTAAAGCATATGGTGAATTTGAATTAATCATTAGGCAAGTAAATGGGGAATACAACACAAATCACCCAAGACTTAGGGCCTATCTAAACGATGTCGTGGATATTTTAAAAACTATTGAGGAGTACCAGGTAATTTTTGTCCCAAGAAAAAGAAATATCACGGCCCATAGCTTAGCCTTTGCAGCTAGAGAATGCTTAACTCCATATGAAAACAAATACTGCACAACTTAAATAAAATTCAGACCAACCATTCCTGATAACGAAAAATATTGGCAAGTGTTCGATGGAGACAAACAAATAGAATACTTCATGAAATTCAGAAATGAATTCGAACTAAACAGTTCAGACTCAGATTATGAAACAGATTGCAATAGTGAAGAAAATTTTCTTGGTGATGAAGAGCCATCTCCTGAGGTTGCCAATATAAATATACTATCTAGAAAACTGGAAACCAAAACAGAATTGACAGTAGAGTCAGAAACAGAGGAGTTAGAAACCCTGTAGTCCAAAGATCATAGTTTGCCTAAGGGTCTGGCCCCTTTAGAAGAGTTGTTCGATTTTAACGATGTGGCCAAGAAGCCAAAGCTGGAGCCTGTAGAGACTGAAGTGGAAGAGTGAAATATAGGTAGTGAAATTAAACCTATGATGATCAAACTATCTAAGACCTTACTAGCTCACATTAAACTCAAATACATAGAGTTGTTTAAGGAATTTTCTGATGTTTTTTCATGGAGTTACGGAGATCTTAAATCCTATGACACTGAAACAATACAACACAAAATCCCTCTCAAATAAAACCAAAAACCATTCAAATAGAAGTTGCGCAGAATTAACCCTATTCAGTTGCCTTTGGTTGAGAAGGAAATCAAGAAAATGTATGAAGCTGGTATTATTGTCCCTATTAAATATTCTGAATGGGTGTCTAATCTGGTGTCTGTTAAGAAGAAAACAAGAGAAATCAGGCTTTGTATAGACTTTAGAGACTTAAACAAAGCTTCATTGAAAGACAACTACCCTTTGCCTAAGATGGATCATATTTTACAAAGGGTGGTAGGGTCTAAAATAATTTCTTTGCTGGATGGCTATTCAGGGTACAATCAGATTTTAGTTCACCTTGATGATCAATTAAAGACAATTTTTACTACACCATGGGGAACTTTCATGTATTTGAAAATGCCATTTGGCCTAATGAACGCTGGTGCAACATTTCAGTGAGCCATGGACATAGCATTCTCTGAAGAGCTGGGCTAATTCATCATTATATACCTTGATGATGTTACTGTTTTTTCAAAGACAGATGAAGAGAACTTAGAACATTTAAGAACAGTCTTTGAGAGATGCAAAAATTTTGGGATATATTTGACCCTAAGAATGTTGGGAAAAATACTGAGAGGAGGGGGGGGGGGGGGTGAATCAGTATTTACTGCATATTCAAAATTTTTTACTTTTGCATGCTCTAAAACCCATACGCTACTTTCCTGATACAGATTCATGTATATACGCGGATACCCTTTAATAAACTCGTGTATACACAGATATCTAATTAAGTCATTAGCTCTTCACTTAAATCATTCCATCATTCAAACATCAGATAAACAGTAAACATGTGCAGTAAGAACAGAGTAAACCATCACACAAATCATCACACATGAACACCAGGATTTTTAGGTGGAAACCCAAATCGGGAGAAAACCACCGTTGTAGTTGCTCAGCCTTCAATATTTTATTATAGAGAAAACATCTTACAACATAAGTGTCAAAAGGTGACTCTTACCAAAGACGCAGGGCACCACCGCTACTGCTTATCAGCCTCTCGAAGGGAGCTTATATTCCCTCATCGTTTTTCCACTTTCACTGAAGGGAGCTACGACCCCCGATCTCGTTTACCACCTCTCCCCGGAAGGGGAGCTACAACCCCCCGATCAAGGCTGAGCAACCTCAAGCAGCACGTCTATGGACCACGTTTCATCAATTTTCACACTAGATCCAACAACTTCAATAGAACACAACTTGCAGGCCACATTTCATCATATTTTTATACTGGACCCTTTCCATACTTTTAAGCACAAACATTCATCACCAACAGATACATATCAACACAGATCAGATAGCAGAAACACAGCAGAACAGATCAGATATTTCATACCCCTTGCTTCAGCAAACCCTAGTTTGCATACGCGCTTTCCCTTTACTGATGTCGCGTATATACGCACTTCCATCCACACAAACCAGCGTATACCTCTCAGATGTATTTCATTGCGCATACGTTTCACTTCGTCGAAGCCGCATATACGTCAGCTTCCTCCGCGGCGAAGTAGCGTATAGATCTTCAACTTCACAGAGCAGATACTCTGCGCATCGACATTCGCTCAGATTTACCTTTTACTTCCGTGCGTATGTTCGCCTAGATGTTCGCCTCCTCACAGATCTAGTCATTCCATAAGCAAATACAAGTATATTTCAGATCTAGATAACTCCTTCATTGGTGCATCATAAATTTAGATCCTTCATTCAATTGTAACCCTTTCCATTCAGATATACTCTAGAGAGAAGTATTCATTCAAGCTCAGACATCTTGCACCTACACTCATGATTTGCACAATGAATTTCTTCTCCTTATATAGGTTTACCCTTTTTCAATACCATGAGCCAAAACTACATTACTTCTGATGGTATTCCTGGACGAGGTCAATTAGGCGAATCATTACCCAATACAATGGGTCAATACCATGGTGGTTACCCCTGGTTTTGCACTTTTTGAGCGCTTTTGCCCATACGCTACTTGGAACGTTCCTTTCTGCGTGCATACGCGACTTTCCCTAGGCCAATCCGCGTATTCCTAGAGACATACTCTTTTTCATCATATAATTAGCATACGCAATTCCTTTCATTGCCTTCAGATCACCGTAGATACACCAGCTTTAGTTCATCAAGACATATTTCCTCACATATTTCCTATCAAGCACAACTATCAAGTAAGTTGTCATCATCTTCATCAAATGGGTTGCCATTTAAGGACAACACTCAGCACCATATTGCTAACAAACATCATATCATATCAGATTTACATCATTTACCAAGTTCATTAGGTCAAGAGTAACTTCATCAGGTAGTTTGCCATCAAGGACAACACATGTCAACAGTCACATGTCTTCATCTTCATTCAGTGGGTTGCCATCAAGGACAAAACTTTGCATCATATTTCCAACAAAGAAAACACTTTTCGGTCTCCAAGAAGGTAAACTTCTTGGGCATATTATTTCTGAAGAGGGTATTAAGATATATCCAAAGAGGATCGAAGCCATATTGCAGATCTCTCATCCTCAAAACATCAAGGAGTTGCAATATTTCATTGGAAAGATTAACTTCTTGAGAAGGTTCATCCCCAACTTGGTTGAGCTCCTTAGGAATATTACAAACATGTTGAAGAAGGAGCAAGGGGTAAAATGGACCTTGGAAGCAAAGAAGTCCTTTGAGCTGGTGAAACAAGCGTTAACCAAAACACCGGTTCTAATAAGTCCTGATTTTTCAAAATATTTTTATATTTTTTCATTTGCATCAGAACATACCATAGCTGCTGTCCTTTTACAGAAAAATCCACAAGGACAAGAGCAGCCTATTGCATTCTTTAGTAAGGCATTGAGGGATGCCCCTCTGAAGTATAACATTATGGAGAAGCAAGCTTTTGCTTTGGTTAAAGCTTTGAAAGACTTCAGAGTGTACATCCTTCACTCACACATCATTTCCTTTGTCCCAAACTCAGTTGTTAAAGACATTCTAACACAGGACCCAGATGGTAAGAGAGGTAAGTGGATTGCTGTTATTCTTGAATATGATTTAGAGATAAAGCCCACTAAACTCATCAAAGGCCAAGGTCTAGCTAGATTGATGGCTGAATCCAATTTTGAAGTTCTTGATATTAATATGATTAATGCTTTAGATGATCAAGAGGAAATCTCAACACCCATTGTTGAAGACCATTTTATGAATTCCTCTTAGTATGCTGATATTCTTTATGTTTTGCTTAATTTGAATACACCCCCTGGTTTGACAAAAACTAAGGCAAGGTTGTTGTTGAAGCCTAGAAAATCTCTGCTTCAAACATTGGGGAAAACCACCCGGTCGGGACCTTAGGACAACTCCTTTTCCGTTTGGTATGGTGGCTCCGACTGGATTTAAAGGACCAGTTTCCTTATAACTAAATGGGTTGGTGATGGGTTGATTTGGATGGGTTGAAATGGGACTAAATTGACTGAAATAAAACTATCTAAATTAAACTAAATACTGATAAAAGAAATTCTAACACTAACCCGGGCAATCATATGTGAATACAACTTCAAATTATTCCAATTTAACAATAACCATAAAAATGTATTATCATTTAAATCGAAATGTGAAGAAACAAATAAAGATAACTCTGTTTAAGAAATTAAACAGAATTGTATTAGCATATTGCATTCATCATTGTATACCATATATATATACTTATGAAAGATAATGTTTCAATTATACTCAGAAATGATATATAAAAGGAAGCGTTGTGAAAACAAATATATATAAATGATAGCAATTTTTAGAGCGAATATCATAAGACAAAAGAAATCAACAGTGAACAGATAGAAATACCTTATTCATCTTGAAGACTTTCAAATGAAATCTGATACTCTAATCTAGTAACTCTGATGCAAAATCAAATTTCAAGGTACAGAAATGCAACACTTCAAAGATAATTCCGCATAAAAATCACCAGATGTGATCCTTTTTAAAAATATATAAGACAATGGAGTACAGAAATGCAATCTCCAAGTCAAAAAATATTAAGATCCAAGACCTTTCTCTAAATGCATGAGAAGGGTTTAAATACTACTTAGCTAAATCTAAAAATAGTCTTATTACAAAAATTAAGGATTCGGTTCAATGACCATCCTTTTCCTAGGCTAAAATACAGTAAAATTAAAACTAAATCTAACTGTCTATGAACTTGATCTTTAAACTTGCAGGCATCTAGCATAGTTTTGAGAAGATGCGGTTGACTGAATTTAGAATTCAATTGTCCTGAAAAGACAGAGTCGGCAAGCGTAGGCGCAATCTTCTCTGTAGCATTGATGATACAATTAAGTGCACTGTGCTGACTGTGTGGCTTTACTAAGTACATCCAGTATGAGTCCCAATTTAATCTTGTCAGCCCTTGGATTGATTTTTCTCTTTCTTCTGCCTTTTGCCTCCATTCTGTTTGCAGTTGATGTTCCTGTGGGAGATATCCTGGAGCATTTTCTGAAATTAAATTTGCTTTGTGTAAATTATCATTTACACAATTCGTAAGAGTGTTTGCCGTTGTAGCCGCCTCCTCTGCTGCCTTTTCTGCCCTTCTGATTTGTGCATCCCAGTTATTGAACAGTATTTCTTTATGGTTTTCATTAACAATGGGTGCACCAGCTTTTCTGCCTTCTTCTGTCTTTTGCCATGTCAGATAATCATTGATCTTTTCATTAATCAAATCATAATCATTTCGTAAATCTAA
Organism: Pinus albicaulis; assembly: GCA_034641835.2. Classification (NCBI taxonomy): domain Eukaryota; kingdom Viridiplantae; phylum Streptophyta; class Pinopsida; order Pinales; family Pinaceae; genus Pinus; species Pinus albicaulis. The sequence goes on along the minus strand of CM076584.1, from coordinate 1,481,309,410 downwards.
GACATGATTTGTGATTTTATCGCTCTCTTGGCACAAAGAATTCCATTGCAATATTTTTTGGCAGAAAAATTCCTCTTGTTGCAGTAGTTGATTGTTCAAAGAGATGGTTTCTGAAATGAATTCTGGAAGCTTAGGATCATCTTTATGCTGATCTTGGATAATCTGTATTTTTTTGTCTTTATCAGCCAGGCTTTTTTGATGTCCTATTTGCATTTCTTGAAGTTGTTGTTGTAACTCTTCAAGTTTCAATTGTGCTTCCTTATTGGCCTGTACCTGTTGCAATTGTTGTTGTAGGACTTTTACCTGTTCTTCTTTTTCATTCAACAAAAGTTGTATCTCAAATGCTTTTTCAATTGTTGCAGAAGCATAAGCTCCTGTCATTTGAGATAACTTAGCGAGATTATGAGTAGGTTCTGTGGCAGGATCTTTCCACAAGACATCTACTTGTTCTGCTTCAGTAGCAATTGCACCTTCTAACTTTCTCTTTTTCCTCTGTCTCTTCACTACTGCTTTGTATTTTGGGCTGTAGAATACATCTAGAGGAGGAATGTCCTCTACATTAAGTACAATTTCAGAGGAGGGTGTGATTGGTATGTGCTATGTCACTGTGACTGTGCTGCTTGTTCCTGTGTTCAAAACTTTGGTTGTCTGGACAGGGGTCTGTACATTCTGTCCTTCTACATTAATCAATTGGTTGAAGGTTTCCCATTCTTTGTCTAATTCAATGATGACTGGCTGTTGCTGTACATTGGTTGGAGGAGGATTTGTCTGTTGAGAAGTCAAAATTTGCTGTTGAGTAAGTTCTTTTGATTGTGCAGAATATTTCATGGATTCTTCCATTTTATCTTCCTTTTCATTAGACTTATTGGAATGTTCAGAAGTCTCTCTGTCAGATTTTGATTTAGATTTATCTGTACTTGAACTGTCGTTAAGACTAACACTAGGAGTTTGCTCCCTTGCGGGCTCTAAGCGTAGATTTTCTAAAGGAATAGGAGTTAGTCTTCTTTCTCTGTAAAGTTTGAATTCCTGGAATTCTTCCGGAGATAACTGCATTTGAGCTGAATTCAAAACTTCTTTGAATGAATTTCTTGCTTGGAACATATCATCAAAAGGATCATGTTCCCCGGAAAATTCCCTTACTCTGATTGCATTGGTAAAATTATTAACAATATCATTTGGGTCGAATAACCTTCTCGAAAATTTGAACAGTTGTAGGCATGTAATGTTGCCTATCTCTTGGAATGCATGACCAATATCGAACAGTGAAAATGTTCCACATTTTACAGGAAATTGTGGCCAAATGCCTTTTTTCTTCTCTTTTAAATCTTTTGTTATACCTCCCTGGCCACAGGTCTGATAAGCAATTTCTCGAGCTACAAGTCTATCTGGAACATATAGGGGTAAAACATGGGGAGAAGAATAACTTCCAAAAACCCTAATATAAGTGAACAATTCTTCTCCAAACCATCTCGCAATGGGGAGAATATCAACCTCTGTTTCTGGGGATAACCTTGGGGCATCCTTATTATGCAATGTTCTGTACAATGGCAACATTATTCCATGACAAATTTGGTAAAAATGGGGGACAAACTTAGACTCCCATAGTTCTTTATGGTACACATGAATAGGCAAAGGATCGTGGATAGTCCATTGCCAACCCATCACAGGGAATTTAGAGACATCACAGATAGCGTCCATGACATAAGCAGATAAATAAAAAGGTGGATAAACCCGCTGAGAAACATTTCGTTTGGACCGGTAGTGAAAAATAGCAGTGGTCAAATTATCAGATAGGATTTTGGCCCAGTCTACAATTGTAGAATTAACGGCCGCATTCAACAAAGGGAGCCATTCAGGCAAGATCATATTTATGTCAGGCTTACCAAAAAGCCTGCATAACATGGCAGCAGCAAAACAATAAGGAGAGGTAAGTGAACCAGTACTGTACATACCTTGTTTGTTTTTCTTCAACGACTCATCTCTTTTGGTCCACTCTTGTGTGCATTCTGACAAATTTGCATGTTCTCTGGAAAAATCTTCCATGAATTGCTTATTATAAGTCGCCTGAGGTTCCGGCAACTTATACATCAGCCTCAAATCTTCCGTGGTGAATGACCCGATTAGCTCTTGAGATGGAGTTCTAAATTGCCTGTCTGAAATATCGGTGTTGTCAAGCACCCATTTCACCATGTTCTAAGTAGAAATAAAAATCATTTCATAATTTCTTTCTAATTCCTTAAGAATAAAATCATTTTGGGTTTTCTCAAGCTTTGATTGGTGTTAATAATGAAGTAAGTGGATTTCTCCAAGTTTTGGTTTTATAATATACTCTATTGCCATAGGTATTGCCTCTGCTACCAGTAAACGCTCATAGTCTCGACAGGGTTACCTTTAAACCATTAACCATTCATTGTCCCATCCAATTAAAATTATGACTTTTTAAAAGATAAATTCATAAGACCTATTATCTCATGTTTTTTTCTTTTACTTATTTTTTATTTTAAGAGCCATTGTTCTGGTTTGGTAGCCAGTTGATAACAATGCCATTCACTAGTTATAATTAAACTGAACAAGCTGGCTCGTGATGAGACCCCTTGTCTTATATTTATAAGCCATTACCCTGTTTTGGTATGCAGTATTGGTAATGTCAGTTTTATTACTCCTTATGAACATGGTAAGTCGGCTCATAATGAGACCTCTTATTTCTTAAATTTTCAAATTTCTTAGAATTACATTCTAAAAAATCACAACTTAAATGGATGGGGTGAAATAGTTTTATCTTTAAGAATCAAAGGATGACAATTTTCAGAGTTTTTGGGTTCCAAAACTTTGAAAAATCTTTACTTTGATAGATAACCTTTCTCTGCTTAATAAACTTATGATGATTTACATTCTTCTCAAGTTTTCAAAAGATCATGCAAATGATTGAAATAATCTTTCAAAGTTTAACATCTTATTTTAAACTATTCAAAAACTGTGATTATTACTTTAAAAATTATTATTTACACAAAATAAATATTTATAATATTCTCCCGAAGAAATTTTCTTAAATAGTAAACAGTCAATTGGAGACTCATTAACAATCTTTATTTGCAAAAAAAACAATCAAAAACTCTGCAGAAAGGAATATGTATAGTTTAAGAAGGGGTTACCTCCTTATGAAAAGAATTTCTTCAAGATAAGCCCATTTACAGGAAGAGATTCTCTCTTACCCATTAGATCTTGGAGTATGAATGTATTTGAGCCTATCTTCTCAACGATCTGAAATGGTCCTAGCCACATTTTCTGAAATTTGGTATGTTTACCTTTTTCTTCGTGTGCTTTATCCCATTTCAGAACAAGATCACCAATTGACAAAATTTTTGAGCCGGTAGAAATTGCATCAAAAGAAGATTTTACAAGCTGTTGATGTTTTTCATGAATAATTTTTGCTTTATCTCTATCTTCTTCTAGTTTAAGGATTTGATCATATCTCAATTGAATGGATGAAGAAGGATTTTCTTCAATAAATTGCACTAGGGCTAGTGATGGAAGAGTTAAATTTGATGGTATCACGGCTTCTTTTCCATAAACCAAATTGAAAGGTGAAGTCCCTATTGAAGCTTTTTCAGTGATACGATCAGCCCATAATGAAAAGATTAAAGATTTGTGCCAATTCTTTTGATTTTGATCAACGGTCCTTTTAATGATTTTGATAAGGTTTTTATTAGTGGATTCAGCCAAACCATTACCTTGTGGATAATAATTTGTTGAATATTTTAATTTAAAACCTCTTTTGACTGCAAATTCTATTAAACTATTTCCAGAGAAGTAAGATGCGTTATCAAAGACTAGAGCGTTAGGTACACCAAACCTGGTTATGATGAATTGATCTATGAAATCAATAATTGCATCAGAATTGGCTACCTTCAACGGAATTGCCTCTACCCATTTTGTAAAGTAATCAGTTGCAGTAAGGATGTACTTGTGTTGTTTGGAAGAATGAGGTACTATCTCACCAATAATGTCAAGCCCCCATTGTTCAAATGGTTGCTCAATAGTCACTGGTTGCAAAGGAAAAGTTGGTTTCCTTTGTCTTCCACTTGCAGTTTGACAAATTCGGCACTTCCTTACGTAATCATGCGTATCTTTAAAAAGGGTAGGCCAGTAATAACCAGCACGAATTATTTTGTGAGTTGTGGTATCACCTCCAAAATGACCTCCTGCTGGTCCATCATGCAATTCCTGCAAAACCTTTTCGGCTTCAGTCTTTTCAAGACATCTTAATAAAATTGAATCATAATTTTTTCTGAATAACACATTATCAATGATCTCATATTTAATAGCCTTTAACCTTAAAGCGTGTTTACTCTTATAGCTGAGATTAGAAGGAGCATACCCATTTTTCAAGTAATAGATAAGATCAGCATACTGAGATTCGGAATCTGTAACACTTATCTGACTTACTTGAATATCTTGATTTGAATCTTGATTTTCTGGTATGTTATGAGCTCCTGCCAATAATCTACAAAAACCTTGTCCTCTAACAATCTTAGCTAGTTTAATATCAATATCATATTCTTGCAAGGCTGTTACCTAGTTAGTTCTCTTTTCTCCTACTTCTTTTTGAATTAATAATTGCCTCACTGCAGAGAATGGGACAATGATTTTTGTATGTGTTTTCAAGAGAAAAGGTCTGAAATGTTTGATTGATTTAAACACAGCAAAGGCTTGTTTTTCAACATCAGAATAATTAAGCTCAGCTCCTTGCAAATTTAAACTAAAGAAAGAAATTGGTGCTTCAATTTCTTGATCATTGAGTTGTGTTAAAACGACTGCATAGGATGTTTCAGTGGCCAGAGTATACAAAGTAAAATATTTAGAAAAATCCGGGGTATTCAATGCTGGTGCATTAATGATCGCTTGTTTGATTGCCTCAAAAGCTTCTTTCTCTTTATGCGCCCATTTGAATATTGAATTCGTCTTGATCATATTTTGCATAGGTAAAAAAATTAAAGAAAAATCAGGAATGAATCTTTTAACAAAATTGATCTGTCCAAGAAATGATTGCATGGATTTTTTGTTATGAGGTAAAGAAATATCAGAAATTTCTTTCACTCTATCTGGATCAATATATATACCATATTTTGATACAACAAATCCCAAGAGTTTTCCTTCACCCAAAGCAAAGAAAGATTTCTTTGGATTTAAGGAAATACCAAATCTTCTACTTCTTTCAAATATTTGTTTTAAATCATAAAGATGATTGGCTCTCTTTTTTGAAAATACTGTTATGTCATCAAGATAAACAAAAACTGATTTATTGATCATACCTTTAAATGCTATGTCCATGGCTCTTTAAAAAGTTGCTCCTGCATTTATTAGACCAAAAGGCATTTTTTGATAAGCATAAGTTCCCCATTTTGTTCTGAAAGTTGTTTTCAATCTGTCGTCTGGATGAACTAAAACTTGATTATAGCCCAAAAATCCATCGAGAAAGGACATAAGTTCAGAACCAACTACCTTTTGAAGTATCTGTTCCATGGTTGGCAATGGGAAATTGTCTTTTAAACATGCCTTGTTTAAATTTCTGAAATCAATACAGATTCTTATATCACCATTCTTCTTCCTGACAGGTACCATATTGGAAACCCAATTGGAGTGTCTGACCGGAAAAATGATTTTGGTTTTTAAAAGTTTATTAAGTTCTAATTTGATTTGACTTTCGAGATTTGGATGAATCTTTCTCAACTTCTGTTGAACAGGTTTAATATCAGGAAGCATTGGAATTGTGTGTTGAATAACCGAAGTATCATACGTTTTTAAATCATCATAATTCCAAGAAAAAACGTTTTTATATTTGTTCAGAAGTTTAATGAATGCATTCCTTTCTTCTGGTGTTAAATTGAGTCCTAAGTTAACGTTTTGAGGTTTAGAATCAGAACCAAGATTTACTAATTCAAACTTCAAAGTGGAACTTTGAAGTTTAGCATTAGTGACTTTCTTGAATCTGTCTTTCATGTCATATAAATCCTCTAATTTAACAACAGATTTTGGAATGGGGTTTTCATTACCTTTTGAAGCAATTTATAAATCATGATCATCTTCATCAATAATTTGCTCATCATATGATTTCTCTGAAGTCATGAAATTTAAAATATCTTGATCATGATAGAATACTCTCCAATTTGTAACATTATCTGGGACAGATGGACGAAAAATCAATTCTACAGAAAACCTATCAGGACTACAATCTTCAGCAGGTAGGAGTTTAGATGCAACATTAGCTAACAAGTCAGCTGATGTATTCCGATTCCTAGATATAGGAGAAATATTGAACGCTAAAAAATGAGTGGTGAGATATTGTACTAGGGTTTGATAGTGTTTAAGATGTCCTGAAAGGAAATGAATAGTATTCCTAACTTGTTTTATGACAATTTCGGAATCACCAAAGACTTTCAAGTATTTAACATCTAACCCTATAGCTTTATAAAGTCCTTGAACCAAGGCTTCATATTCTGCGGTATTGTTAGTACACTCAAATTCTAACCTACATGACAGCATAGTTTTCTCACCATCTGGATCAATTAAGATGCATCCAGCTCCAGCTTCATCACTAGACTTTGATCCATCAAAATATAACGACCAAAATAAAGAATTATCTATTGGATTATCTACAATTACATCAGAAATATTTACAATTCTTGAAGGATCAGATTGTGAAAATTTTTCTATTTGAGAAATAAAAGTATTTACAGAAAAAGGTGATTGAGGTGCTTCGAAGTTTCCCAGAAATGATTCAGCAGAATAACCTCCAAGAATATTGTTGTTGAATGCCACAGGCTCATTAGGTTGTTCGAATTCAGTGACAGTGTGCGTCATATGTTTTTCTCGTTCAATTTTAATTTGATTTGGTTTTCCTTTGTAGGGAAGCCACATATGCGAATAATCAGTCGAGATATAACCATTAAGTTTCGCAGACCAGTCCCTACTCAAGATTAATCCATAGAATTCAGGAATATCAGCAATCAGAATATCAATTCTTTGGACAATCCTAGGATCGGAGGCTAATCTGATAGTAACTGAATTGATTTCTCCTACCACTTGGACTTTAGAGCGATCCAATTGAACGATATGAACTGCTGATTTCTGTGGTTCGATATTCAATTTAGCACAGACAGAAGTAGGCATTATATTGGAAGAAGCTCCAGAATCAATCAAACAATTGTGCAGATTTTTATTGTACATCTCATAAGTCAAAAGAAAAGGAGGAGTTTGAGAATTTGACTTTTCTCCAATGAGCACTGTATCAGTAGCATCTACCTTATCTGGTGGCTTACTAGCTCCTCTAGCTGCTTTTGCAACTACACCACTTGGTAAAGGAGCAATTGGTGTAGCGTTTAATTCTTTCAATAGCAACTTTTGCTGGTGTTTTAGTTTGCTGAGTTCATGTAATGAAATTTTGGCTTTGATCTTTTTCATGTCTTCAACAATGTTGTACTCCATAGGATCCGACACTACTAAAGTCTTTGTTGTTGATGTGGGAGGATTAGAAGAAGATGGCTGATTTTGAGTAGGTAATGGATAAGTTTTCTTTACAGGGGATTTGTCTTTGGTACTTGGAGTTGTAATTTTCTTTTTAGGAACTGTTTGCACTGGTTCCGATATAGATTTACTCCTAGTACTTACAGGCATAGCTTCTTCACTATCTGAATTAGGGAGAATAAAATCCCACATTCCATTCAATTCAGCTATTTCTTCATTCTCATCTTCCTCATCTGATACTAGAGATGTATCTTCTTCTTCTTCCTCTTCTTCTGATTCTGCATTAGAGATTTCATTAGGAGGTTTAGATTCAACTTGGTTTCTTCTGAAATTTTGGAATGGTTTCTTGGTAGAAGTTTCAGCTACTTGTTTTTTAATTTCAACCATTTTATTTGACATGGTTTTAAGAACTTTCTGTAAACCTTCCATGTCGTATGGGTCTTTGGCCTTTTTCTTTGAATCATCTTTGAAGCTGACTTTCTTTGATTTCCTTTCCTCAATAGTTCATTTTTCTACTGCAATAGCTTCTTTCATATTCTCAGCTAACGTAGGTTTTGCAGCTCTGTCTACAAAAATTGCTATGTTTGAAGGTAAGGCAGTTATGTACCATTCAATTATGACTTGTTCACTGGGCTGTGAATCTGTGTGGATTTTTTTCAAGAGTTTGTTGAATCTAGCGTTGAATTCTTTAATGGGTTCCTTGGGTTCTATCTTCAAACTTGAGAGGTCATTGAGTAAAGTTGCTATTGATCGGTCATCTCCAAATTTGGTTAAAAAATGATCTGCAAGAATGGCCCAACTTGTTATGGATCATGATGGTAATGAAAAGTACCATGATCCAGCTACTCCTTGAAGAGTATAAGGGAATAGTCTAACTACAACATCTTCATGTGTGACTCCATTCAAATTAATAGCCATCATAAAGTTATTGATATGTTCTTCAGCTTGAATGTTAAGATCTGGGCTAAATTTTGGAAGCCATTTTCAAGGATTGTCTGGTAAATCATGTAAAGGTGCAACCATGTTGATTGCCCCTGGAGTAGCCCATGGTCTAGCCATTATTGGAACAACTATTGGAGGAGTAGTAGAAACTAGTGGTGTTTGAATAGAAGTTGTTGGAATAGATGATGTTGAGATTGATGATGATTGAGCAGATGATGATTGAGTGGATGATGATTGAGGAGATGATATGGAAACAATTGTACTTTGTTGAGATGGGATTTTGGAAACAGGTATTTGAATATTAGATGTTGAACTTATATCACTTACTGATTCCGATTGAGTTTTTCTTGTCTTAACTCTACTAGGTAAAGGGAATTATTTCGGAGAAATACCAAGTTTTTCACTTTGAAGCCTAGTAAGAGGTTTGGAAGAAACAAATTTTGAAGTTACACTACCTTCAGATATTTCAGACTCTTCTAGAGATAATGAGAATCCTTTCAATTTATGAATTAAATCTTGAACTTCAGGAGACTCAGGATTTTGATTGTCTGAATGTTTTGAGATTTTGGTAGTGGGTGTATGAATATTCTTCACAATTTCTTCTATAAGATTTTGTATTTCAGAAGAAATTGAAGAAGTTGATGAGGGTGTTTTGCTCTCAGAATGGCTTGTGGATAAATATTTACTTGCCATTCATAGCTTAGGCCCTCCTTCTAGCACCAAAAATTTTGAAGCCTAGAAAATCTCTTCTTCAAACATTGGGGAAAACCACCCAATCAGGACCTTAGGACAGCTCCTTTTCCGTTTGGTATGGTGGCTCCGACTGGATTTAAAGGACCAGTTTCCTTATAACTAAATGGATTGTTTTGGATGGGTGGAAATGGGACTAAATTAACTGAAATAAAACTATCTAATTTAAACTAAATACTGATAAAGAAATTCTAACACTAACTCGGGTAATTATATGTGAATACAACTTAGGATTGTTCCAATTTAACAATAACCATGAAAATGTATTATTATTTAAATTGAAATATGCAGAAACAAATAAAGATAACTCTGTTTAAGAAATTAAACAGAGTTGTATTAGCATATTGCATTCATCATTGTATACCATCTATATACACTTATGAAAGATAACGTTTCAATTATACTCGGAAATGATATATAAAAGGAAGCGTTGTGAAAACAAATATATATAAATGATAGCAATTTTAAAGCGAATATCATAAGACAAAAGAAATCAACAGTGAAAGGATAGAAATACCTCATTCATCTTGAAGACTTTCAAATGCAATGTGATACTCTAATCCAATAACTCTGATGCAAAATCAAATTCCAAGGTACAGAAATGCAACACTTCAAAGATAATTCCGCATGAAAATCACCAGATGTGATCCTTTTTAAAAATATATAAGACAATGGAGTACAGAAATGAAATCTCCAAGTCAAAAATATTAAGATCCAGGACCCCTCTCTAAATGCATGAGAAGGGTTTAAATACTACTTAGCTAAATCTAAAAATAGTCTTATTACAAAAATTAAGGATTTGGTTCAATGACCGTCCTTTTCCTAGGCTAAAATACAGTAAAATTAAAACTAAATCTAACTATCTATGAACTTGATTTTTAAACTTGCAGGCATCTAGCATAGTTTTGAGAAGATGCGGTTGACCGACTTCAGAATTCAATTGTCCTGAAAATACAGAGTCGGCAAGCGTAGGCGCAATCTTCTTTGTAGCATTGATGATACAATTAAGCGCACTGTGCTGACTGTGTGGCTTTACTAAGTACATCCAGTATGAGTCCCAATTTAATCTTGTCAGCCCTTGGATTGATTTTTCTCTTTCTTCTGCCTTTTGCCTCCATTCTGTTTGCAGTTGATGTGCCTGTGGGAGATATCCTGGAACAGTTTTAGAAATTAAATTTGCTTTGTGTAAATTATCATTTACACAATTCGTACGAGTGTTTGCCGCTGTAGCCGCCTCCTCTGCTGCCTTTTCTGCCCTTCTGATTTGTGCATCCCAGTTATTGAACAATATTTCTTTATGGTTTTCATTAACAATGGGTGCACCAGCTTTTCTGCCTTCTTCTGTCTTTTTCCATGCCAGATAATCATTGATCTTTTCATTAATCAAATCATAATCATTTCGTAAATCTACGACATGATTTGTGATTTTATTGCTCTCTTGGCACAAAGAATTCCATTGCAAGATTTTTTGGCAGAAAACTTCCTCTTGTTGCAGTAGTTGATTGTTCAAAGAGATAGTTTCTGAAATGAATTCTGGAAGCTTAGGATCATCTTTATGTTGATCTTGGATAATCTATATTTTTTTTCTTTATCGGCCAAGCTTTTTTGATGTCCTATTTGCATTTCTTGAATTTTTTGTTGTAACTCTTCAAGGTCATTTGAGATAACTTAGCGAGATTATGAGTAGGTTCTGTGGCAGGATCTTTCCACAAAACATCTACTTGTTCTGCTTCAGTAGCAATTGCACCTTCTAACTTTCTCTTTTTCCTTTGTCTCTTCACTACTGCTTTGTATTTTGGGCTGTAGAATACATCTAGAGGAGGAATGTCCTCTACATTAAGTATAATTTCAGAGGAGGGTGTGATTGGTATGTGCTCTGTCACTGTGACTGTGCTGCTTGTTCCTGTGTTCAAAACTTTGGTTGTCTGGACAGGGGTCTGTACATTCTGCCCTTCTACATTAATCAATTGGTTGAAGGTTTACCATTCTTTGTCTAATTCAATGATGACTGGCTGTTGCTGTACATTGGTTGGAGGAGGATTTGTCTGTTGAGAAGTCAAAATTTGCTGTTGAGTAAGTTATTTTGATTGTGCAGAATATTTCATGGATTCTTCCATTTTATCTTCCTTTTCATTAGAATTATTGGAATGTTCAGAAGTCTCTCTGTCAGATTTTGATTTAGATTTATCTGTACTTGAACTGTCGTTAAGACTAACACTAGGAGTTTTCTCCCTTGCGGGCTCTAAGCGTAGATTTTCTAAAGGAATAGGAGTTAGTCTTCTTTCTCTGTAAAGTTTGAACTCCTGGAATTCTTCCGGAGATAACTGCATTTGAGCTGAATTCAAAAATTCTTTGAATGAATTTCTTGCTTGGAACATATCATCAAAAGGATCTTGTTCCCCAGAAAATTCCCTTAGTCTGATTGCATTGGTAAAATTCTTAACAATATCATTTGGGTCGAATAACCTTCTTGAAAATTTGAACAGCTGTAGGCATGTAATGTTGCCTATCTCTTGGAATGCATGACCAATATCGAACAATGAAAATGTTCCACATTTTACGGGAAATTGTGGCCAAATGCCTTTTTTCTTCTCTTTTAAATCTTTTGTTATACCTCCCTGGCCACAGGTCTGATAAGCAATTTCCTGAGCTACAAGTCTATCTGGAACATATAGGGGTAAAACATGGGGAGAAGCATAACTTCCAAAAACCCTAATATAAGTGAACAATTCTTCTCCAAACCATCTCGTGACGGGGAGAATGTCAACCTCTGTTTCTGGGGATAACCTTGGGGCATCCTTATTATGCAATGTTCTGTACAATGGCAGCATTATTCCATGACAAATTTGGTAAAAATGGGAGACAAACTTAGACTCCCATAGTTCTTTATGGTACACATGAATAGGAAAAGGATCGTGGATATTCCATTGCCAACCCATCACAGGGAATTTAGAGACATAACAGATAGCGTCCATGACATAAGCAGATAAATAAAAAGGCGGATAAACCCGCTGAGAAACATTTCGTTTGGACCGGTAGTGAAAAATAGTAGTGGTCAAATTATCAGATAGGATTTTGGCCCAGTCTACAATTGTAGAATTAACGGCCGCATTCAACAAAGGAAGCCATTCAGGTAAGATCATATTTATGTCAGGCTTTCCAAAAAGCCTGCATAACATGGCAGCAGTGAACAATAAGGAGAGGTAAGTGAACCCATGCTGTACATACCTTGTTTGTTTTTCTTCAATGGTTCACTTCTTTTGGTCCACTCCTTTGTGCATTCTGCCAAATTTGCATGTTCTCTGGCAAAATCTTCCATGAATTGTTTGTTGTAAGTCACCTGAGGTTCTGGCAACTTATACATTAATCTCAGATCTTCCGTGGTGAATGACCCGATTAGCTCTTAAGCTGGAGTTCTGAATTATCTGTCTGAAATATCGGTGCTTTCCAACACCCATTTCACCATGTCCGTATACGGGATAATCCTCGGCCTTGCCGCTATCCTATGGAGAAATGAACAAGCCAGTTCTTTGAGGGTTGCTTCAGATGTATTACTAGAACCTGCTGTAGCCACAACTTTCATCACCACAGGATTTTCTTCTTCTAACAGATTATACATTCCTTCCCAAGTGGATATACCGGCATCCTTATTACAAGTGGTGTCTGCATATAGCGAAGCCATTTCTCTGTTTTCAGAATTCGAGCTCTTCTCCTTCTTACCCATAGTGTTTAGTGAAAGCTTTGTATAGACGTTTGCTCCTTCGTGCCTGCGTTTTACGAGTAAATGAGAGTAATGGCATAAGAAAGGTGATGAGACTGTTTTAAATGTGAAGGCGAATGAAATATAATATTTTAATCGTGAAACGACTTTCAATCAAAACAAAATCTCATTTACCATTAATTGTCAATCCAATCATTTAATCTAATCATTAAAGCGCATAATAGATTTGATATATGGGAAGATTGCCTTTGGACAACGCGCCTACATGAATCTGCGACATTGCGATCTGTGATTTGCTACGCAATATCGCAATATCGCAATGTCACAATATCGCAATATCGCAAAATGAAGCCATCGTAGTTATGTAAAATAGTGCAAAAGCAGAAATTGTACAATAGCGCAAAAGCGCATATCGCAAATCTCGCAAAAGCGCAAAATGGTAAACAGCGCAGAAGATATTCGTTTAACATTTATGTTTTCTGCGCTATGCGATCTGCGACCAATATGTTTATTGTATAGGCTTTTTGGGATCGCATTATCGCAAAAGCGCAAAATCTCATTTTCAGTTTTATAAAAGATATATATCATTTTGCGATGGATGCGCTATTTTGTTTAAAGAACAATTTTATTGTAATCTATCATAAACTTAAGTGTTTCTTAATGTTCTTTCTAAGGGATTTCTCTAAGTTTATGATAGAAAGTTTTATTTGAAAAGGAAAACAAATCCTAATTGATTTTTTGGATTTTTTAACCAAGGGTCCCCATTTATTTAGTATTATTACTAATATTAAATAAAAAGGGGGGTTGTTGCCGGTCACAACAGGTTCTTAAAGCTAAAAGCTGTAAACTATTGCATTATAGATAAATGTCTTTATTGGAAAAATGCAAGTGGCATATTGCTTAAACTTTTGCTTGAGTATGATGCAGAGAAGGTTAAGCACGAGTTCCATGAAGGGGAGTGTGGAGGCCATTTATACTAGAAGACAACAGCCAACAAAATCTTTAGGGCTAGTTACTATTGGCCTACTCTTTTTCTTGATGTACACAAGATGATAATTTCCTATCATAAATGCCAACCTTTTGAGGGCAAAAGGAAGTTGCTACTCTTACCTTTGCATCCAATCACTGTTGAAGCCCCTTTTCAATAGTGGGGACTTGATTTCATAGGTGAAATCCATCCATCATCTTCAGCTCAGCATAGATGGATTCTCACTGGCACATAATACTTCACTAAATGGATAGAATCCATCCCTTGTAGGCAGGCCAATGATTCTGTTATCATAAATTTCATGGAGAATAATGTTCTCTCTATATTTGGCTGCCCTACCAAGATCATCACTGATAATGCAACAGCATTTGGATCAAAGAAGATGGTTGAGTTCTGTCACAAATATCAGATAACATTGGGGCATTCCACAACCTATTACCCTCAAGGTAATGAACTTGAAGAATCCTCAAACAAGAGTTTGGTGAACATAATCAAGAAACTGTTGGAGTACAACAAAAATTCTTGGCACTTAAAGCTAGTTCATGCACTTTGGGCTGACAGATTGACTTTGAAGAAATCTATTGGCATGTCACCTTACTATCTTGTGTATGGCACTCATGCAATATTTCCTACCATCCTTGGTGTGCTAGTTATGAAGTTAATTCAGGAGGTTCAGTCTGAAGATAATGACATGATCATAAGGATAAATCAGACTATTCACCTTCAGCAAACTAGAGAGGATGTTTATAACAAAGCATTGCAGAAGAAGGACAACATTAAAAAGATTTTTGACAAAAGAACAAAGGCCAGCAATTTCAATAGTGGGGACAAGGTTTTAAAGTGGGACTCAAAGAGGGAAGACAAGGAAAAGCATGAAAAATTTGACAACTTATGGCTTGGCCCTTACTACATTCATTCAGCTGCTGGTAATAATGCCTTTTTCTTACAAGAGTTGAATGGAGCAGAGCTGTTTGGGGGTCCTGTCAATGGCAGGATGCTCAAGAATTACTTCTCTTGATCCATGTCATGTTCTGAAAGCATTTTTATCTTTTTTCCATTATAAATATTTCATCCACAATTGCATTCAAAGTTAGAAAGAAAAAATACAAAAACAATGAAAAAAGAAAAGAGGGCAGATTGTAAAAACAATAAAGGTACAACCCCATACCAACAAAAAGAGAAACAAATCTGAAAGTGTGCACGATTAAATGCCACTGCTGAAAAACACACCTCTAATTAGTCATACAGCCTAATCATGACTAATTAGCTTTAAATTGATTGCTGATAGGATACTGAATTCGATTTTCCAAACTGTTTAATCTTGGCTTATCAGTAGGTAGATTAGGCTAGAATTTAAAGGTTCAAACATGCTCAAAATCTGAACCTATATTTCCAAAGCATGAATGACTCAAATATATTTAAATTTCTCAGTCAAAATAGAGGAATAACTGGTTATGAACAACTCAAAATCTGAACCAATTGATAAAAGAAGAACATCTCAAAAAAGAGGCAAAAACAAAGCTGTAAAAAGATGAAGGAAGTGCTTTGAAATTTCAGATCTTAAGCCTTCCATTTTGTTTTAATTTTCTGCAAAATAATGTCTATGTGTAGCTTGTTTTTTATGCCATAGATCAGCATCAAGTTAGACTGTTCAATCCTAACTTGTATGCTTTTAAATTTTTGTTTTAGAAATTAGAGAATAAAAAATCTGTTATATTGTTTAATCCTAATAGATTAATAGATTAGGTAGAGAAACACATGGACTCAAATGTTTAATCTGAGTTCATGGAGAAATAAGGAGTAGAATTACATTAGATTTATGCTTTCAAAAGAATAAAATTTTGTGAAAAGAGTTTGCCAATCGAAGTGCCCTCTAAAGAAGAAAAAAGGTTAGATCAGTAGGATTGGGTAGGTAGAAAGCTTGTATTAATGAAGTTCCATTGTTTTCCATGGCTGCTAACATTTTGTAGAGCCAAAGAAGAACATCCAAGAAAATAAAGGAAGCCCAATGGATGAGGCACTAATCAGCCTCCCAAATAATCCAAGTCTGAAGTTCTTGATGCATTCAAGAAGGCACCATCCCCAAGTGGAGCCACTATTAGCCACCAATGAAATTTGTCATACCAAATGGTGGCTAAACCATTTTGGAGCCTTCAAGGAAAAAGTTTTATTTAAAAAAATGTTATCTCTTGAAGACTCATCAAGGCATCTGGCCCTTTTTTCAAATCCTCACTACTGTTTCCTTTTCCCAACTCAGAAATTTTGCTGATTTCAAGAAAAAATATTGCTGCAAACACCATTTTCCCCTCCTTCCACTTCAAAACTAACCTCCATTTTTACCCCATAAAATTCCCATAAAATTCCTCTATTTTTCATTTTTCCCCATTTCCCCTTCATGAAATCCCCTTTACAGAGTTTAAAACTCCTTTTTGAACTCTGTCGAAACCCCCAAATCCATTGAGAACTTGGAAAAAATTCATAAAAAATAATTTTTTTTACGGCTTAAGCCCCCTTGGACCAAAGTCCTAACCACTTCCCCTCCATACTCCTTGGTGATGGAACCAAGCGCTAAACCATTTAAGCGCTTATCGCATCACAAAAATCCAAGCGCACAAATCTTTTGGTCAAGCTGAAAGTTCCGATGCGATTAGCCTTTTGCTTCATAACCCCCGGTCCTATTATCGCTCCATATAACCCGAGTGCCCGTAGTCGGGTGCTAAAACATTGTAAATATCCATTCCTGGTTGATATTTTCCTTTGTAAAGGTCATAAACCCACTTTATCCTAAGTTTGGTCTAAACGCACCCAAACAATGTTTTTTAATGTAAAATGGGTAGATTGAAAAGCCCGAAGGCCCGATCCCGATTGTCCCTTTCTACATATTAGCCCCGGGCCTATTACCTTTCATATATACCAACAAACCCACAGACAGGTGCTAAGCCATATCATATAAATATCCCGCCCGATGCGTAAAAATTTGTATTATATTAAATATTTGGGTTTTTTCATAAAGTATCAAGGGTCTTCGTTGGAGCATAATTTAAAACAATATCCGCCGTTGATCTAGAGCTGATCAAACGGCCAGTGCATGATCACATCGCAAGTTTTATCGGGCTCATTTTTGTGTCCCTTCTTATTGACCATTCCCTGATCTATCATGAACCATTGATCTCCTCCTCGCTTTCCTAGATCCAACGGCCCACATTTGCTCCGATTATTAGCCTCCCTCCGCCTCCAAAATCCTCCGATTCACTCCCCACCATTGATCTGATCCTCATATCAACAACCAGCACTCAATCGCTTCGACGCCCTCATGTTCTTTGCCCCGCTGATGCAGATACCTCTGATTGCATCTGGATTGTCCACGTGTCAAAATCATACGGTCCAGATCTAATCTGGCCTTATTCTATCACCCTCCACCCTCACCAAAGGTTTTTAATGCGTGATCTCCACCATTGATCTCGTGGGCCGATCTCATCCAACGGCCCACGATCGTCCTGAACCCCAAGCTCCAATTTTAACCATATTTTCCTCCGAGCAAAGGTGTTTAACCTTATCCTTCGCATTTCCTCCATTTCTTTGTTAAGCGACCTTTTCTCCATTATACTTCTCAGGTCACTCCCGACTGTCGATATCTACAGATCGACGAATATGACTTATTTTATCCCTCTTCTCTTCTTTTGACCTCCTCTAATATATCTCCACTGTTGGATGTTGCCATCCAACGGTCATGCTCCTTCCCCACAACCTCTGAAGCATTTTACCCAATAACGCAGGATTTTATTAATCTTTATTGTTTTTTACAGGTGTTTGATGGTTTTCTATCATATTGAAGAAAAAGCAAAAGGCTAGGAATGACGATTCCCATGCCTTTGATTCATCAAAGGGAAGTCATTCATAGGGTTCAAACTCCACGTCTCGTTGATGCTTCGTGGGCATTGATGCCACACGAGCCCTATGCGGCCCTTCACATCAACATGACACAAACCATTAAATGAATCAAAAGAGTATCAGTGTTGAAAATTAAACACAGCAGAACAGAGGATTGAACATAGTTTTGGGGGATTATGGCTAATATTGATTATCAAAAGCCTAATCCTCCAAATTAAAACACAATTAAAGAAAATCATAAGTGATTATCGGATAGAAAAGCCTCCACCGTGACAACAGAGGCCAATTGATTCTTCTCAGTTACCATAAAGCCACCTGTTGCCTCAAAGTATTCAAACAGAGGCTGAAGTTATTAATCTGAAAGAACATATTTGCCTCAGCGCAGCCAAATAATTAATTCTGCCAAAGGAACTTAATGCAAAATATCAGCAGAGTTATTATATCATGAAACAGAGCCTTAAAAGTCAGCAAAAGCTCCCACCGAGCTTAATCCTTTAATGTAAAATCAATTAATATAGACAGACATTTGTAAACTTCTCCTTCGAGCCCATCAAAGGCCGAGAGGTATTAAATTTGTATTAATTGACCTGGGATATCTTTTATCCCCTCCCACCTCCTCATTCCTTCTATAAATACTTCTGTAGAAGATGAGAAAATGCTGGTTGCAGAACTTTGAAATATACTTGTGCTCGAAACTTCTGATTGTAAATAGTGTTCAAAGGCTCTTGAAGCTCTACTTGTGATAGAATAGTTAGGCTGAGAAGTGAATATGATTGCTAACCTGAAACACTGGACTTAAAGCTGTAACTAGTTTGAAGCATCAACACACGCTGATTTATGGGATCCTGGTCTATGTCTACGGTGATGTTTTTCTTCTTTTAAATTGTTATTTTATTTCTGTTTCCACTTTTTTCATCTTCTCTAATAAAGAACAGCAAGCATAGAGTTAGGATCTACTATATATCAGTACCCTTCCCTGACTGATAAGATTTATCTGAATTTTTTCTTCAAATTCGTGTTATTTAGGAATGATTTAATTCAGTTTGAGCAGTTAGGAATGCTGGCATTCCCTCGTCCTACTGTCTTAGCTAAATATTGTTATTGAAAGTGATTTTTAGTTTATGTTAAGTAGAGATGAACTAAGGAAGATATGGTGAGCCCTGGTCCTAGTTTTATCCCCAAATCCTATCTGAAAGTTTCCCTAAGAATGTGTTGAAAGCTGGCTAGTTTTGAAGAACTTACCAGATCTTAGACCATTATTTGTTCTCATTTGTGTTTCCCTTGTGTTTAATTGTTTTTCTATTGAAAGTATATCAAAGGCTGGCTAGTTTCGAAGTACTTACCAGATCCTATTTTACTTTTATGTTTTTCTTAAGTGTATGTCAAAAGCTGGGTAGTTTCAAAGTACTTACTAGATCTTGGCCTGCTCTTTGTTCTTCATTTGTTTAATTCCCCTTCTTGTTGTATCATTTCATTCCATAAATCAACTTTAAAGAGATCCTTAGACATAGATGACTTGCCCCATAGACCACTCTTGAACCTGGTTGTTTCAATTAAAACCCTTTTACGACTCCATAGCCCAATGGACTAAAACCTGCATTTATCCATCTTTTTGGCCAAAGCTTGTTCTATTTTCTTGCAACTTCTCACCTTTGAAACTCTTTCCATTTAGAACTTTCCACTGAAATAATAATCTTGCTCAACCATCCAAAACAAAAAAAAAACCTCTGGACTTCATAACTAGCCTAATATCATTACCCAAAACCTTTAAAGATAAATCCATCTTTACACTTATTGGAGAGATCCCTCTTCAGATTCAGCCTGCTAGATCCTAGAATCCCAAAGTGGTTGAAATGGTGTTTCTCCCTGCTGTCGAACTTTGCCAATATTGCTGATTATAGGGAGCTAACAAATAGCCTTCAAAAATTCTCTAATCTAACCTAGCAGAAGAAAACATACAAGCAGTAGAGAGAAAACAGAGCTAAGGTGCCTCTAAACAACATTTCTTAGCCTAAACTTTATGTCCTAATACATGAGAAAGATGAAACAAAATGATAACATAAGAAAGCAAACACTAGATAGGAAAGACATCACCATTAACTATGCTCAAGAATCCTGCAAGTGAGCTTGCTCCATCATCATGCAAATCAAAAAATTCACAAAGTTCAAAGCCAAATTTCTCCTCAATATTCAAGTCTGTGATATTTCTCTCAATAATTATCCAACATGTACAATGAGGCCTCAATGATGTATTTAACTAGCAAGGATGACCAAAACCCTAAATAAGGTTTCCAAAATGTCATTAATACATCATAAATGCCAATTTTGTCCATTAAGACCATGCAAGGCCCAAGGCATAAAATATCTATTGTAATAAATGAAAAATAACTTCAAATATAAATTTTGAGCTAACTAGGAGTTATTTGCCTCAAAAGTCCTCAAAATTATCTTTTTCTATAAATTTGTGTCTTTTGTTGACTTTGCAAGCAAGGGCGCAATGCCTGCACCAGAAAAATATGTCATCTTGCAGCTGAGTTTTGAAGGCCTTTTCGGTGTCCAAATGAGCTCCATGATAGTTCATTGGAAATCTTGTCAAGTCTACTTTTTAAAACTACCTTTATTTTTCTTATTGGACCTCATTTACATACTTAAACAATAAATCTCCCAAGAATACTTAGGGCCCAGAGCCAACTCTAAAAATAGGGCAGAAAGGTGGTTTTATGGGTGTTTTTGGCAATTTTGGAGGACCAAATATGCTCCAAATGGTCCGAAATTTTGTGTGCATTGTTAGTGTCCTATAATAATAGGGTTCATAAATTTTGAATTGACTTGATAAATCTTATAAATATTTACATACCTTGCTTTCTGCAGGTTGTTTTCCCATATTTTAAAAAAATGAAAAATAATAAAAAGCCAAAAAGAGGGTAAAAAGTTCTAAAAGAAATATCAAAGGACTTAGAAAAATATAGTCCCCAAAAGAAAAAAGTGATAAAAAAAAAAGATCTGAAAGTGAGCAAGTCCAAATGCCACTACTTTTACTTTACCACAAGAATAATGATTATGTGTAGAGTGTTAATAAATGCCATAATCCATGATCAGTTAAACAGTTTAAACTTAACTTTTCATGCTTTTAATTTTATGTTTTAGATTGAGAATAAAGATTTTTCAAACAGTTTAAACTTGACAAATCAGTAGATAGGTAGAGAATAATGAGGAGCTCAACAGTTTAATCTAAGCCCTCGGATGAAATAACGTAGACTTAGATAGTTTTATGCTTTGAAAGAAAAATGTTTTAAAGGTTGCAAGCCTAAATGGACATACAAAAATGAAGAAAAATGTTAGAAATAAAGTTTGGTAGGTAGAAAGAAGTTGAGAAATCATGTAATAAAGCATCATTGGGAAAAAATCACTAATTTCCCCTCCCGTACAAGTATTCAGTGTTATCAGTAAAAAAGGCTTAGAGAATTTCTCTGACTTTTTTTAGGACTAGACCCAAGGCTCAATGACTAGCCAATTAAAAATATTGAATTCCTACCTTTAACCCTCATTCATAAACATTTTTCCTTCATTCATACATTATAATTCCTTTTTCCTAAGTAAAAATACCTTTTTTACTTAGTAAAATTGAAAACCCAAAATAATTAACTTCATTCCCTTCAAAATCATTCATAAAACCCTCAAAAAGCATTTATCCTAAGTATAAGTGAAGTAATACAAAAAAGATGAGCAATGCTTTATTTTTATTCTTTACTTAGAGGTAACGTGTGCTTTGTTTCTATTTTACTACCCTCTTTTCATATTAACACCTAACTTAGTGTATTAAATCCCTAACTACACCTACCCGTATATATTAATTCCCTTATATTTAAATAAATCCACAAAACCCTTTATTTTAGAGTTTAGACCAAAGTTTTATATCCCACATGCGAAATATAAAAACCCTGCCCTAAAAAACCCATTGGTCTAAACATATCTATAGAAACTAATCCCGCCCCTATAGTATTCAAACATATGTCAAAATGTTCGAAGACTATATAAATATTAACCCGAACTAATATTGGTGATTCAAACATTTTCAAAAGTTTAAATTAATACATTAAACCTAAAATTTAGACTTTGATTAACGCTTATTTAAATAAAGTATAAAGTTCAACCCGCCACATATTACTCAAAGCTTAAGGTTTAAAAACCTTGTTTAGGCACCTTTGCTATAATTTTTAAAATCATAACCCGCCACGCATATAAAGCCTAGTCCCACCTCCCATTCCAATGCAAGTCCCAATCAATCGCGACTGTTTGCATTGATCCCCCAAATCCGACGGCTGACATCTGATATCACATAGAAAAGTTGCGCAATCACCCGAGCTCCAAATCTGTGCGAAATGGGTGGTTTCACAATTCCTCTCTCCTCAACATGGTCAACTCTTATTCAATCGCGTGGGTTCAAGCCAAAACTGCGTACCACCAAATTGTCGCGCGATAACCACTGGTTGTTTTGATTTGTTGAAATCCTAAAACCACCTTCTTGCCGATGTGACAATCATTCAATGCTGAAATAATGTAACAAAAATTCATATCAAACCTTCAAAACATAATTAATTTCTTTATCTTTTGCATTTAACCTATGCTCGCACCTTCTCGACTGTAAAAAAACATCATTTTTAAGCCTTTTTCAGCCATTTCTGCACCCGAAACCTGCAAAATTTACCTTGTAACCTTTGAAGATTTTGGAGGAGCTGCACATTGCTCCAAAAAAGCTACAGAAGTGATCAAATCATTCAAAAAACTCTGAATCTCTTCCAAAGCCAAATACCTGCATTACAACAGGTATTTTTCTAAAAATTGAACAAGAAAATGATTTGAAAGATATTTTAAGAATAGAATCATACTTAGAATTTAAAAATCGATTAAAAGAAACTGCCAAAAAGCCCCAAAAATAGGCCAGACCCTATCAAAATTTTCCTACAAACCATGTTTCTCTGCTGCGCACAATTTTTTAACAAATTTGTGAGTTTTTCACACTTTGATGAACTTTTTCAAGCTTGAAATCAAACCAAAAAACCTCTATAGGTATCCTAAGCCTCTGTGACCCTTTTTCAAAAGCGGTTTTAGCCCAATTTTCCATTTAAATACTCAAGAAACCCTTGTTTCTTGCCTTAAACCAGTCAAAAGCCTATAAAACTCTTTCACAGACCTAATTGAGAAGAAATCCCAAAGAAAAAGCTATAATTTTCCAAATTTATCCAAGAAATCCTCTGCTAAAGTAAATTTCTTCTAAAAAATGTCTAAACTTGCAGAAGTAGATCAAAATGCCTAAGAAGCAGAGTGCAAGCAAACCTAAAGGTTCCAAAGTATCTAAACCTACCCCTGCCATGACTTCAAACACTGCCATAGTGGTAAATCCTCTTCAACCACCTATTGTTGATGTTGAACACATCCCACTAGCTGATACTGATTATAAAATAGCAGATCCTATTGTTGAGTTTGACCTGCTTGATATTCATAATTGCTGCTATGAGAAGTCCTTATATGATCAAGAAGAAATCCATATTTGGGAATCCCGTTTGCCTAAGTATGTTGTCCCATTAACCTACCCATGCCATGAAGTCATTAGGTTATGTAAACAACATTATGTACCTAAGCAAAGAGCCATTATAAATGCCAATAAAGAAGTGATTTTTACTATTACTTCTGAATCAATTAATCAGATGCTATAGCTTCAGCCTGACCCCCAAGCAGTCCCTTTATCTATAGAGGCCCTCACCAAGCTGTGTATTAGTCTAGATTTTCCCAACAGATTCATGATTTTCCAAACATTCATGCCTTCACATGTAGAAATTCCCAAGCTAAATCCTCCATATTCTACTGCCAAATTCCCAGAACTTTCAAGACATGTGATTTCCATGCTTTCCTTCATCCTTGGATATTTTACTAATGAACACATAGATGAATCCATCTTAGGATTCTTATCCACTTTCTCCTCAGGACAACCCCCATCAGTAATATTTGACTATGCTGGTTTCATTGCAGATAGTATTCATTATCAATTGATCAATTTTCCAATTGAAGGAGTATTGAGATATACTTGCTTCCTGTTCCATATGTTTTTATACTTTCAATCAGATAGTTTTTCATTCACTCTCCAAAAGCTTGACATAGAGGGAAATCAACTATTTGTCATTTTCTGGACATCATTGCTCAAAAAAGAAAGTACAAAATTTAGTTATTCAGAATTTTAAGAGATTTTTGTACATCCAGTAATCACAATGTTGACAAAGACAAATAAGCCTAAGATAAATGAAGAAATGAAACAGATATTTCAATTATCAGAGCAAAGTAAGGTTGGTGAGTGGTATTTATATGAGAAGCATACTGAGATAAGAGTCTTTGGGTCAAACTTGTTACCTTACAAGTTACCCAAACATCCTTCAAAGAGGATCTTTGTGTTGGAGTATATCGGGAAAATCCTAAACTTTGATTGCATGAATTTCATGGCAGCAAAGAAGAAAACTCAATTCAAGCTAAAAAATCAGATAGGCCCATTCATCTGCAATCACAGGGATGTAGAGAAAGAAGCATCAAATCAGTTGTTGGAATACGAATTCGAAGAGAGTTTCACTTGGAATTATGATCCACAAGGGATCCTAAGCAAGGAAAGGGTTAAATTCAAATTAAAACCCTTCATCCATGCAGCAAAACCAGAAATAGAAAATTTTGAAAATCAGATTGAATGGACTGAAAACACATTAACAGATGCAGTAGACAAAGGTAATACTAGTCATACCTTAGAGACTGCAAATTAGCTGGAGAAGTCTAGTAAAAGAGTTAGGGGAGAAGGAGCCTATGTGGCAGAAACTACAACTGAAAGTAAGTTTAAAATCATATATAACAAAAGGCTCAAGTTAGATTCAGCAAGTAAAGGAAAGGTTACAATTAATGCGGAAGAAAAAGAGCTTAGAGACACCAACACTAAAGGGCCAAAAACAAATGTTGCCACTATGATCATAAATGAGCCAGCCACAAAAAATCAGAATGAAGAGCAAGTTAATAATGAATATACACATTTGATGGAAAGACAGAAAATCATGGAAGCCTCTTCCTCACATGCAACTGAGGAAAAATACTTAGACATCAAAGAGAAATACAAACAGATCAAGCTAAAGAATGAGGAGATAAAAAACAATATTTATTCTCAGTATCTCAAACAGACTCCTAGTGTGAAAAACAAGATTCTTTTTTCATTTGATTATTCAAATCAAAAGCTAATCATGTCAGTGTTGCAACCCATAGTCAAATCTCCGAAGACAGTGGCAGATTATAAGAAATTTTATTTGGAAATCCAGATAGATAAAATCCATGCTCTTGATCAAATTGAGTTCCATAGGAAAACTTTACATATGCTTTATTCTACTGTCACAACGAAAGCCATCAGTGCACAGAATCTAAAAACTACCATCTCCAACATGCAAGATCAGATGAAGATGGACAAAGCCTCATTGTATGCCAAGGATCTAAGGATAAAAGCCCTATAAGAACTAGTTTTACAGGTGGGATATGAGCTTGCTAATATCAAAGAAGTAGAGTTATTGGCAAAAAAGAAGAATGAAGACATAACAGCTTTGAGGAAACAACTCAAACTTCCTCAAAGTGAACACCCTCAAACAAAAGAAATAATAGAAGGGAAAAAGGAAAAGGATGACATGATGAACTTGATTTTGCAGTTAACAACTCAAATTAAGGAGATGGAGACTCATATGGACAAACTTGTCCATGAAAAGGAAACTATGAAAGAACCAGAGATTCCTACAGTTATTCCAGTAATCACTACAGCAGTGCCTTCAAATTTAGCTAAAGAGTTGGCACCGAAAGAACCACTGGCTATTGCAGTGCCAGTGACTTCTTCCACAACGTTAGCTATTGAATCATATACAACAACAATTCAACTGACAGATGAAGCCAAAAAAATAGTGAAAGCAATGGAAGAAATGTCTTTAAAGACAAATGAGATTAACAGGTTGACAAAGTTGGTAAGAAATCTTGAGAAGTCAAATAGATTGGCTCAGATAAATGCAAAGACACATGAACAAAATGCCATCAGATTGAAGGAAGAGTTAAAGAACTTGTAAAAGGAGTTAAATTTGAAGGATCAGAAATCATACATCAAAAATTACCTTTGGAATAATGTAATTGAAGCCATCCATGATGTATGGCCTTCAATTCAGGAAATTTATGAGCAAAGAGAGTTACTATTAGCAGCCCAAGCAGAAATTCAAAAGACTCAAAGTGAGTTGATTGACAAACTAGAGCAAGCTGTAAGGCTGATCACCTTCCACAATAGTAAAAACAAACAGGAGTTGGAAGAACTCAAAAGCACAGACATAACTGCAACTATCCTAGAAATTAGGAAAGTCACAAGAAAGAAAAACTTGATGAGGAAATTGGAAGAAAAGTGTGAAAGTATGAATACTTCCATAACCATGTTTATGGTTAAGTTCATAAGTTTGAGACAAAAATGACTGCCTGACATTATGGTAATTAATGATAAGATGATGCCTCAAAATTACTATGATAAGAATATAAGAGAATTTTCCAAGGATGAAGTAAATAAGGTACAAGGACAAGGCATACCAACTAGAAAAGTGTTACTCAAGAGTTTTGAAGACTTATTCTACTTACAACATGAGATAAAGAAATTGTTTATCATAAAGACAACCTTTGTTAGATATACTGAAGCTGATGAGAACTTCAGGAAATTAAAAAATATACAAATTCCTAAAAATGAGGATTGGCAGTCACTCACGGATTTATTGTGAAGGATAAAAGAGAGATAGATGAAAAAAGGACAAAACTGTTTTCTGATTTACTTTCAAAACAGAATTTTAACAGCAGTAAGTAGTTGTTGATCATGGTTAAAGAGTATCAGAGTTCATAGAGTATCATTGAGTAAAGAGAATCTGAGAAAGAGTATTAGACAAGGCAGCCAGCTACATCTTATCCTCAAAACAGTTTCTATTTCTTTTGGATAAATACGACAGCTTGCTAATTTGTTAAGCATGTGTCACTATTACTGTTGTAAATATATTTTATTTTCCTAAGATAATTCCTAGACGTTTTCTAGGATATTTTGTAAAACATTATGTATAAATACTCCATATTTAGAAGTATTTTGTATGGAATAAAATTTCTAGAGATTATTATAGTCATTTCTTCTTAGACTTAAAGCTTTTGTGATTCAAATTTCGAGTTAGCAGGCTGGATCAAACTAATTGGCATCATACTTCAGGATTCATGTGATGAGATATTTGGAGTAAAGTATTTCCTTACTTTTCATTGTTATCTTTCTTTGTTACATGCATCCATATATGTTTTTTCTAAATATGAATGAATAACTAGGAGCATTACTACAGGATTTGTTAAAAACACCATGTTTTTAACTAGTTATCATTTGAATTTTTTCCTCTAATTACCAGTGTAGGGAACCCTTAATTTCTCGCTCTCTCATTTGACCCCTTACTACTACTTCCTTTTCTGGATCAAAGGATTCTTAAGTGCCCTTTATCTCGATCATAGCACCTCATAAAAACAACTTTCCAAGATCTTTAAGGGTTATACATCTTGCCTTGAAAACATTTGACCCTTTAGGCCTTGATCCCAGTCCTGTTTACTTGATTTTGACTCCATAGCCCAATGGAAAAATATATTTCCCACTATCCATCTCTTTCAAGTGATTTTTCCCACCAAATCTACAAAAACAAAAACAAAGCTGCACTTTCATAACTAGCCTAATATTTACAAATAAAAATAAAGTTAAAACTTAAAAAGAGAGCCCTCTCTAAACCCTAGGAAGGCTAGATCCTAGAGTTTGAAGTTGGTTTGTGGTTACCTCTAGTATTCTTTGACTAAAAACTAAAAATCTCACAACTTCAGAATTACTAGAGTGATAACATTACTGGTGACCATACTGGGGACTAACCAATCCTCAGTCATAAAACTAGTCTTAAAGGAAATATTTTTATTAATCCTTTTACTTTAAGATTGCTTTTATAAGTTGTGGGTATTAAAAACAGTAATTCTGGCTTCTAGGAAATTTTATTATACCAGGTCTAACCTAGATCCTAAACCTGTTGTCATAGTAGACAACCCAGACCGAATTGGTAAAAAGAAAAAACAATTAGAAAATTTAGAAGCTGAAGTATCATTAAAAAGATTCAATTCATTACCACAAGAGTTAGTAAGTCTGCAAGATATTGATTTTGATCTGAAATTTTGAGAATTCTTTATTTAGAAGTAAATCTCAAAGTGATCTTTATACTACTTTTTTAGACCCTGTTTTCATTTCATTCTTGAATACAAAATAGAAAAATATTTCAGTAAAATTTAAATCAAAGAAAGTTGAATATCAGACTAAAATTGAAGAAATTAATGTTACTATTCTCAAATATATTGATGAAGCTATTGAATTAGCTCAATTATTAACCTACACAAAAAAATGTCCAGTTTCTGAGTTACATACCACAATAATACCAGCTGAAGATTCATCTCTGTATGTTGTTACATCATATATAACTTCGACTGCCCACTGATATACATATCGATTTATCGCTAGACTACCTTTACAGCCTAGAGTATTATTTCCACCACTCACTTCATCCACTAGATCCATTAGCTCACCTTTTGATTTTTTAAACACATCATCCTCATTCCCTAGTAGTTCCATATACCTTCTAGTTTCATTTTCCTGCACTTCAACTACAACTTTTAGTTCATCAGCTATGACTTCCAGTTCAACCCCAAGCACTTCTACTTTACCTCCTAGCCAAGCTAAACTTCAATCTATGGCTGCTAGATATGCTCCCCTAGTCTTACCACATTAGCTCCATGACATGCCTCAAGACTATCAGAGTAAGATACCACAATTTGATGCGCCAACCAATTATATAGCTCAGCAACACATAAATAAAATGACAAATTTCTTTGAACTCCATGAGATTGATGATTTTGATGTTCAAATGAGGTTATTTGCACAAACATTGATAGGAGAAGTTGATAAGTGGTTTAAGGGTTTTGCTGCTAGTAGTGTAACTGATTTAGCCGTGTTTCATAGAGTGTTTTTAAATAAATTGGAAAAGAAAAATAATCCACTCCAGATATTGTCTGAATTTGATGCCATGAGAAGAGCTCAAAATGAGTCAGTCCAAGACTTCTGCACTAGATATAACAATGCTTACAATTCCATCCCTGCAAATATTAAACCCACCCCTGATAATGTCCTACTCAAATTCCTTGATGGATTTGACATGGACATGGCTTATCAGTTGAGGGAAATAAATGTAGAAACCTTAGAAAGAATGCAAACATATGCTATTAGTGTAGAAGTAAACATTTTAGCCAGAAAAACTAGGCTAAGAAATGAGAGAAGAGTGACCATTAAAGAAGAAACTTCCAATTTAGACTAAAAAATAGACATGTTAGCAAAAAAATTAGACAGGATAATGGATAGACTAGATAGCATAGAGTGAAGACCTCAATGGAATAACCAACAGCAAATTAGAAATCCCAATTTTAGAAAAAACACAAATTCAGGAAAAGCAAAAGAAACAACCCTAGACTAGACAATAAGGCCCCCCTTCCAAGAGAACTATGTTGAAAGTTCTTAGAATAATGATGATGATGAGGATGCAATAAATCTAATGGGAATAGATGATAATAATACTATTTTTCTCACTCAGGAAGATCAGGAATTATTTGAACTCCAACAACTCAAATTAGATTCAAGTGAATCCTTTGATTATACACAAGGTTATGATTATGCTATAAATGAAATACACAATCAATATAACCTTAGAAATAAGAAAAACAACGAGTCTTCTACCAACAAAACTACCCAAACTCAGAATAAGAAAACAGTAGAAGCTCCTAAAACAAAAGTTCCGCAGATTCTCCCAAGGGAAAATAAGCAAAACTCTAGTTCTTCCCAAAACATTTCTAGTCCTAAAAATGCATCAAGCCCTAAGATTTTTGATATTATTGAAGAAGTTTCTCAAGCTACTAAAGATTTAGAAAAATCTACTATTGCAAAAGCTTCTAATTATGTTAAAGCAACAAATTTAGATCCTAAAATATCCTCTGCTGATCCTAAATCAGTGGATCCAAAAATTGCCACTTCAAAAACACCTGCTGATAATTCTAAGTCTAAAAGAACATCTACTTCTTCGCAAACAGTCACTAAAAAGAAAGTTAGGATCAGTAAAAGACGAAAGACTCAAACAGAGAATGTCAAAATAATTGAAAATGAAAACATAGATGTAGAAAAACAAGACAAACCAACACAAACTACAGTTTCCAAAGAAGAATTGATTCAAATAAGTAAATCATGGCCTACTTTCAACATACAATCTAAAATTGAAAAGCTAAAAATACCAATTTCTTTGAAAGAATTGGTAAAACATGACTTCTATAAATCAACCATAGCTGAAACATTAAACATAAATAATGGAGAAGATTCCATAAATCTGAATGATGATCAGCCATAATTGATTTTTGGCCCAGATGTGAATGGAAAACATGCAGATGGAGCAGCTCCACCATTTTATATCAGTCTTACCATTCATGATCAAATTTTACACAACTCAATGCTAGATTCAGGAGCTTCCCATAATGTAATGCCCAAAGCTATAATGGAAACTCCAAATCTAGAAATCACAAGGCCCTACAAAGATTTTTTTTCATTTGATTCAAGTAAAGTTAAATGCCTAGGTTTAATGAAAGATTTGTGTGTAACACTAGTTCAATATCTTGGTAAGATCATATTAATGGACATTGCAGTAGTTGATATCCCACCTAAATATGGAATGTTACTTTCTCGCTCATGGGGAGATAAGTTACAGGGATATCTACAATTGGACATGACCTATGCTACTATATCTGTTTTTCGTCAACCTAAGAAGTTATATAGGGAAGCATTGATGAAGTACATGGTCAGTAGTGTAGAAATATCTATAAATTACCCCATTTATTCTACACCAACTGACCTTGATTCTTTTATCTTATGTAACTCTGAAACTAATGAAATCCAAACTAAACTAATAGAGAAAAATAAAGCACCAAACAATGATAATATCTTTCATGAATATTTATGGCATTTACACTCTGATGGTTTAGTAAATAAGTTAGGAGCAGGAGCAAGAGTTTGGATAACCAACATGGAGACTAATCACTGAGAAGGCCATGCTTTCAGGCTCAATTTCAAATGTGCCAATAATATGGCTGAGTATGAATCCCTCATTCTAGGACTCCAAATTATTAGGAACTCAGGAGGAAAAAGAATATTAATCATGGGAGATTCAGAGTTGATCATAAAACAAGTAAATGGTGTATATTTTGTTTACAATCCTAGACTAAGCAGATACAGAGACACTGTGATAGATTTAACTGATGATTTATTGGAATGTAAATTTGATGCTATACCTAGAAAACAAAATATACAAGCTCATTGTCTAGCAACCTTTGCTAGTACATGCAATTTACCATTCTAACCTAATCACAGATATATTGCTGAAGTCAAGCATAGGCCAATAATTCAAAATAACCTCAAGTATTGGCAAATTTTTTCTCAAGATGAACAGATTTACAAGTTTATGAACAATGAAGGTGAATTTCAAAACTGTAAGATAGACACAGATTGTACTGTATATCAAGATTTGGATTGTGAAATAGATTTAAATAATATAGATGTAAATAAAATAAAGTTTTCTAAACCAACTAGATTTAGTCAATCTGATATAGATAGCTTAAAGAAAGTAGAGATTGAAGAAATTATTGATGATGAATCTAACATATTAAATCTTAAGGATAATTTCTTACCTAAAGGTTTAACTCTCTTAGAAGATATTTTTGACTCAAATTATGTAGCTAAAAAACCCAAAATGGAGCCAGTTAGATCTGATATAGAAGAATGCAACATTGGTACAGAGTTAAAACCCAAAATAATCAAACTTTCCAAAATTTTACCTCAATAAGAAAAGGAGAAATATATTACTCTTTTAAAGGAATATCAAGATGTTTTTGCATGGAGTTATGAGGATCTCAAATCTTATGACACCAACATAATTGAACATAAAATTCCAATAAAAGAAGATCAAAAGCCCTTTAAACAAAAGTTGAGAAGAAATAACCCTGTTTTATTGCCTTTGATAGAAAAATAAGTAAAAATAATGTATGATGCACATATAATTGCACCAATCATATATTCTAATTGGGTTTCCAACCTAGTTCCAACAAGAAAGAAAACAGGAGAGATAAGATTATGTTTTGACTTTAGGAATCTAAACAAAGTGTCCTTAAAATATAATTACCCTTTACCTGAAATGGATCACATATTACAAAGGGTAGTTGGTTCTTCTAGGATGTCACTTTTAGATGCTATATTGGAGGTTTCTGTGGGGTAGATGGTTTTTCAGGATACAACCAGATTTTAGTCCAAAAAGAAGATCAAGCCAAAACAAAATTTTCTACTCCTTGGGGCACTTTTATCTATGTAAAAATGCCTTTTGGTCTAATGAATGTAGGGGAAACCTTTCAAAGAGCTATGGACATAGCTTTTGCAAAGAGCTATGGACATATATTTTGCAAAGGAAATACATGATTTCTTAGTGATTTACTTAGGTGACATTACAGTGTTTTCTAAAACTGACAATGAACACTTTGATCATCTGAGACATATTTTTATTAAATGCAGGAAATTTGGCATCTCTTTAAACCCTAAGAAAAGTTTATTTGGATTAGAAGAAGGCAAGTTACTTGGAAACATAATTTATAAATAAGGAATCAGAATAGATCCTGCTAGGATAGAAGCAATTCTTAACATCAATCCACTAAGAAATATCAAAGAATTACAAGCCTTTTTAGGTAAAAGTAATTTTTTAAGAAGATTCGTATCAAATTTAGCTAAGATAATTATAGAATTAAACAACATGCTCAAAAAATATTTAGTTCTTAAATGGAATATTGAGGCCAAAAATTCATTCAAATCCATTAAACAATCCTTAACTAAAACTCTAGACCTAATAATTCCCGAATTTAAGAAAAATTTCATAATTTTTTCATTTGCTTCAAAACACACCATTGTTGTAGTTTTACTGCAGAAAACTAACCAATGATTTGAACAGCCCATAGATTTATTTATTAAAACCCTTAGAGATTCCCCTTTGAAGTACAACATCATGGAGAAACAAGCCTTAGCTTTAGTAAAGGCCATTAAAGACTTCATAGTTTATATTCTCTACTATCACATTATTGCCTATGTCCCAAATTCTGTGGTAAAAGGCATTCTTACTCAGGATGGTCCTGATGGAAGAAGAGGTAAGTGGATTGCCACTATATTAGAATATGACATAGAGATAAAACCCACAAATCTCATCAAAGGTCAAGGATTAGCCTGACTTATGGATGAATCTAACTGTAATGCCCTAGATATAAATTTTATTGCCCAAGTAGATGATCAGGAAGAAATGACGACTCCAATGATCAGTGAAGCCTTCTCAGACTCACCTTGGTATACAGATATTATATATATACTCCTAAAATTACAAGCTGCTGCTGGATTTTCAAGAACCAAAGCAAGATTCTTAAAACTAAAGGCAGTAAGATTTTTCATTTTAGACAATGTACTTTTTTGGAGAGATCATAGTGGGATTTTATTAAATTTTTTATTAAAGGAAGAAGATGACAAAATACTTGAATAATTTCATGTAGGTGACTATGGAGGACATTTATATTGGAAAACTACTGCAGAAAATATCCTGAGAGCTTGTTTTTACTGGCTTAATTTGTTTGTTGATGTCAAAAAGTATGTGACCTCCTATCACAAGTGCCAAATTTTTTAGGGTAAGAAAAAATTGTTACCCCTACCTTTAAATCCCAATTCAACTGAAATTCCATTTTAACAATGGGGTTTACACTTCATTGGTGAAATTCACCCTCCATCTTCAGGGCAACATAAGTGGATTTTGAGAGCCACTGATTACTTTACCAAATGGATTGAGGCCATACCCTCCAGACAAGCCATAGATACTGTCATTATCTCCTTCCTAGAAAACAAAATTCTTTCAAGACTTGGATGTCCCCAAAAGATAATTACTGAAAATGCAGTAGCATTCAAATCCAAGAAAATTATTGACTTTTTCCACAAATACCATATTACCTTAGGTCATTCTACTGCATATTACCCCCAAGGTAATGTCCTAGCTGAATCCTCAAAAAAGACCATAGTAAACATTATCAAAAAGTTACTTGAAGATAGTAAAAATACTTGGCATAACAAGTTAGTCAATGCCTTATGGGAAGATAGAAATACTACTAAAAAATCAATTGGTACCTCCCTTACCAAGTTTTCTATGGAATGGATTTTGTTTTTCGATCCTCCCTAGGTGTATCAGTGACGAAAATTATCCAAGAGTTACAAGTAGAAAAAAACGACATTCAAAGAAGAATCAATCAAACTATTCACTTGCAACAAACGAGAGAAGAAGTTTATATCAAGTCTCAAGTAATTCAGGATAAGATCAAGAAATTTTTTGATAAAATTAGTAAAGAGGATGATTTCTACATTGGAGATAAAGTGTCAAAGTGGGATTCCGGAAGAGAAGACAAAGGTAAACATGGAAAATTTGATTTTCTGTGGAAAGGACCTTATGAGATTTATGGATATAGAGGTAATAATGCTTTCTTTTTGAAAGAAATGGATGGAAAATATCTACAAGAAGGACCAGTAAATGGCAGAATGCTGAAGTACTACTATTCTCCGGAGTTAAAAAATAGTTAATTTTTTTATTCACTTTGATCATTGTACATATACATTGCAGATTTTAGATTGGATTGGATGTTTCCCTAGCAAATTTGAAGCCCGGAGAGAAGGCCCTAAGATTTGAGAGGTAAATATCATAAGTATGAGTTATTGCAGAAATCAGAAGACATTACAGGGTCATCACAGTCAAAGTCCAAAGGCTACTAGTCTTAAAGTTCTTGACATTTCACCAAGAAATTCCATCCCCATGTGGAGCCACTGTAAGGGTCCTATAATAATAGGGTTCATAAATTTTGAATTGACTTTGATAAATCTTGTAAATATGTACATACCTTGCTTTCTGCAAGTTTTTTTCCCATATTTAAAAAAATGAAAAATAATAAAAAGCCAAAAAGAGGGTAAAAAGTCCTAAAAGAAATATCAAAGGACTTAGAAAAATATAGACCCCAAAAGAAAAAAGAGATAAAAAAGAAAAGATTTAAAAGTGAGCAAGTCCAAATGCCACTACTTTTACTTTACTATAAGAATAATGATTATGTGGAGAGTGTCAATAAATGTCGTAATCCATGATCAGTTAAACAATTTAATCTTAACTTTTCATGCTTTCAATTTTATGTTTTAGATAGAGAATAAATATTTGTAAAACAGTTTAAACTTGACAAATCAATAGATAGGTAGAGAATAATGAGGAGCTCAACCGTTTAATCTGAGCCCTCGGATGAAATAAGGTAGACTTATATAGTTTTATGCTTTGAAAGAAAAATGTTTTAAAGGTTGCGAGCCTAAATGGACCTACAAAATGAAGAAAAATGTTAGAAATAAAGTTGGGTAGGTAGAAATCAGTTGAGCAATCATGTAATAAAGCATCATCGGGAAAAAATCAATGATTTCCTCTCTCCTACAAGTATTTATTGTTCTAAACTATCAGTTCAAAAGGCTCAGAGCATTTCTCTAACTTTTGTTGGGACCAGACCCAAGGCTCGATGACTGGTCAGTTAAAAATATTGAATTCCTACCTTAAACCCTCATTCATCAACATTTGTCCTTCATTCATACATTATAATCCCTTTTTCCTAAGTAAAAATACATTTTTTACTTAGTAAAATTGAAAACCTAAAATAATTAACTTCCTTCCCTTCAAAATCCTTCATAAAGCCCTCACAAAGAATTTATCCTAAGTATAAGTGAAGTAATACAACAAAGATGAGCAATGTTTTATTTTTATACTTTACTTAGAGGTAACATGTGCTTTGTTTCTATTTTACTACCCTCTTTTCATATTAACACCTAACTTAGTGTATTAAATCCCCAATTACACCTACCCGTATATATTAATTCCCTTATATTTAAATAAATCCACAAAACCCACTATTTTAAAGTTTAGACCAAAATTTTATATCCCATGTGCGAAATATAAAAACCCCACCCTAACAAACCCATTGGTCTAAACATATCTATAGAAACTAATCTGACCCCTATAGTATTCAAACATATGTCAAAATGTTTGAAGGCTATATAAATATTAATCCGAACGAATATGTGTGATTTAAACATTTTCAAAGGTTTAAATTAATACATTAAACCTAAACTTTAGACTTTGATTAACACTTATTTAAATAAAGTCTAAAGTTTAACCCGCCACATATTATACAAAGCTTAAGGTTTAAAAACCTTGTTCAAGCACCTTTGTTATAATGTTTAAAGTCATAACCCGCCACGCATATAAAGCTTGGCCCCACCTCCCATTCCAATGCAACTCCCAATCAATCGTGATTATTCGCATTGATCCCCCAAGTCCAATGGCTGACATCTGATATCATGTAGAAAATTTGCGCAATCACTCGAGCTCCAAATCTATGCTAAATGGGTGGTTTCGCAATTCCTCTCTCCTCCATGTGGTCAATTCTTATTCGATCGCATGGGTTCAAGCCAAAACCGCTTACCACTAAATTTCCGTGTGATAAGCACTAGTTGTTTTGATCCGTTGAAATCCTAAAACCACCCTTCTTTCCGATGTGATAATCATTCAATGCTGAAATAATGTAACCAAAATACATATCAAACCTTCGAAACATAATTCATTTCTTTATCTTCTGCATTTAACCTATGCTCGTGCCTTCCCGACTATAAAAAAGTATCCTTTTAAAGCCTTTTTCTGCCATTTCTGCACCTGAAACCTGCAAAATTTACCCTATAACCTTTGAAGATTGTCGAGGAGCTACACATTGCTCTAGAAATGCTACAGAAGCCATCAACTCATTAAAAAAACTTTGAAACTCTTCCAAAGCCAAATACCTGCATTACAACATGTATTTTTCTAAAAATTGAACCAAAAAATGATCTGAAAGATATTTTAAGAACAAACGCATACTTAGAATTTAAAAATCAATTAAAAGAAATTTCCAAAAAGCCCCAAAAACAGGTGAGACCCTATCAACATTTTCCCAAAAACCCTATTTCTTTGATGCACACAATTTTTTAACAAATTTGTGAGTTTTTCACACTTTGATGAACTTTTCCAAGCTTGAAATCAAACCAGAAAACCTCTGCAGGTATCCTAAGCCTCTGTGACCCTTTTTCAAAAGAGTTTTTATCCCAATTTTCCATTAAAATACTCAAGAAACCCTTGTTTCTTGTCTTAAACCAATCAAAAGCTTATAAAACTCTTTCACGGGCCTAATTGAGAAGAAATCCCAAAGAAAAAGCTATACTTTGCCAAATTTATCCATGAAATCCTCTGCTAAAGTAAATTTCTCCTACAAACTGTCTAAACTTGCAGAAGTAGATCAAAATGCCTAAGAAGTAGAGTGAAAGCAAGCCTGAAGGTTCCAAAGTACCTAAACCTACCCCTGCCATGACTTCAAACACTACCATAGTGGTAAATCTCTTCAACCACCTGTTGTTGATGTTGAACACATCCAACTAGTTGATACTAATTATAAAATAGCAGATCCCATTGTTGAGTTTAACCTGCTTGATATTCATAATTGGTGCTATGAGAAGTCCTTAGATGATCAAGAAGAAATCCATATTTGGGAATCCCATTTGCCCAAGTATGTTTTCCGATTAACCTACCCATGCCAGGAAGTCATTAGGTTATGTCAACAACATTACGTACCTGAGCAAAGAGACATCATAAATTCCAATAAAGAATTTCTTTTTACTATTACTTCTGAATCAATTAATCAGATGATATAGCTTTAGCCTGACCCCAAAGCAGTCCCTTTATCTATAGAGGCCCTCACCAAGCTGTATATTGGTTTATATTTTCCCAAGAGATTCATGATTTTCCAAACATTCATGCCTTCACATGTAGAAATTCCTAAGCTAAATCCTCCATATTCTACTGAAAAATTCCCAGAAGGTTCAAGACATGTGATTTCCATGCTTTCCTTCATCCTTGGATATTTTACTAATGAACACACAGATGAATCCATCTTAGGATTCTTATCCACTTTCTCCTCAGGATAACCCCCATCATTAATCTTTGACTATATTGGTTTCATTGCAGATAGTATTCATTATCAATTGATCAATTTTCCAATTGAAGGAGTATTTAGATATACTTCATTCATGTTCCATATGTTTTTATATTTTCAATCAGATAGTTTTTCATTCACTCTCCAAAAGCTTGACATAGAGGGAAATCCTCTATCTGTCATTTTCTAGACATCATTGCTTAGAAATGAAAGTACATAGTTCACTTATTCAGAATTTTCAGAATTTTTCCTACATCCAATGATCACAATGTTGACAAAGACAGAGCAGCCTAGGATAAATGAATAAATGAAAAATTTATTACAATTGTCAGAGAAGAGTAAGATTGGTGACTAGTATTTGTATGAGAAGCATACTAAGATAAGACTCTTTGGGTCAAACTTGTTACCTTACAAGTTACCCAAACATCCTTCAATGAGGATCTTTGCCTTGGAGTATATCAGGCAGATCCTAAACTCTGATTCCATTAATTTCATGGCAACAAAGAAGAAAACTCAATTCAAGCTTAAAAATCAGATAGGCCCATTCATCTGCAATCACAGGGATGCAGAGAAAGAAACATCAATTCAGTTGTTGGAATACAAATTTGAAGAGAGTTTCCCTTGGAATTATGATCCACAAGGGATCCTAAGCAATCTAAGGGTTAAATGAAAATTAACACCCTTCATCCATGAAGAAAAACCAGAAATAGAAAAGTTTTCAAATCAGATTGAATGGACTGAAAACACATTAACAGATGCAGTAGACAAAGGTAATACTAGTCATACCTTAGAGACTGCAAATCAGCCAGAGAAGTCCACTAAAAGAGTTAGGGAAGAAGGAGCCTATGCAGTAGAAGCTACAACTGAAACTAATTTTAAACTCATATATAACAAAAGGCCCAAGTTAGATTCAACAAGTAAAGGAAATGTTACAATTAATGTGGAAGAAACAGAGCTTAGAGACACCAACACTAAAGGGCCAAAAACAATTTTTTCCACTGTGATCATAAATGAGCCAACCACAAAGAATTAGAATGAAGAGCAACTTAATAATGAAGATACATAGTTGATGGAAAGACATTAAAGTGTGGAAGCCTCTTCCTCATATGCAACTGAGGAAAAAGACTTAGACATCAAAGAGAAATACAAACAGATCAAG
Organism: Pinus albicaulis; assembly: GCA_034641835.2. Classification (NCBI taxonomy): domain Eukaryota; kingdom Viridiplantae; phylum Streptophyta; class Pinopsida; order Pinales; family Pinaceae; genus Pinus; species Pinus albicaulis. Next base: position 1,481,270,152 of record CM076584.1, on the reverse strand, counting down.
TTGAAGAATGAGGAGATAAAAAACAATATTTATTCTCAGTATCTCAAACAGACTGCTAGCGTGAAAAACATGCTTCTTTCTGCATTTTATTATTCAAATCAAAAGCTAATCATGTCAGTGTTTCATCCCACAGTCAAATCTCAAAATATAGTTGAAGATTATAAGAAAGTTGGTTTGGAAGTCCAAATAGATAAAATCCATGCTCTTGATCAAATTGAGTTCCATAGGAAAACTTCAGAGATGTTTTATTCTACTGTCACAACAAAATCCATGAGTGCACAGAAGCTACAAAATACCATATCCAACATGTAATATCAGATGAAGATGGACAAAGCCTCATTATATGCCAAGGATATAAGAATAAAAGCCTTAGAGAACGAGTTTTAGAGGTGGGATATGACCCTTCTAATATCAAAGCAGCAGAGTTATTGGTAAAAAAGAAGAATGAAGACATAGCAGCTTTGAGGAAACAACTCAAACTTCCTCAAACTAAACACCCTCAAACAAAAGAAATAATAGAAGGGAAAAAAGAAAAATATGACATGATAAACTTGATTTTTCAGTTAACAGCTCAAATTAAGGAGATGGAGACTCAGATGGACAAACTTGTCCATGAAAAGGAAACAGTGAAAGAACCAAAGATTCCTACAGTTATTCTAGTAATCACTGCAGTAGTGCCTTCAACTTTAGCTGAAAAGTTGGCACCAAAAGAACCACTGGCTACTGCAATGCCAGTGACTTCTTCCACAACCTCAGCTACTAAATCATCTACAACAACAATTCAACAAACTGATGAACCCAACAAAATAGTGAAAGTAATGGAAGAAATGTCTTTAAATACAAATGAGATTAACGGGTTGAAAAAGTTGGTAGAAAATCTTGAGAAGTCAAATAAATTGGCTCAGATAAATGAAAAAACACATGAAGAAAATGCCATTAGACTTAAGGAGGAGCTAATTAACTTGCAAAAGGAGTTAAACCCCAAAAATTAACTTTGGAATAATGTCATTGAACCATCCATGATGTATGGCCTTCAATTCAGGTAATTTATGAGCAAATATTTATTATTAGCAATCCAAGCAAAAATTCAAAAGACTCAAAGTGAGTTTTCTGACAAACCAGAGCAAGTTGTAAGGCTAATCACCTTCCTCAACAGCAAAAATAGATAGGAGTTGGAAGAACTCAAGATCACAGACAGAACTGCAACTATCCTAGAAATTAGGAAAGTCACAGCAAAGAAAAATTTGATGAGGCAAATGGAGGAAAAGTGTGAAATTATGAATACTTCCATAACTAGGTTTATGGTTAAGTTCACAAGTTTGAGACAAAAAGGATTGCCTGACATTATGGTAATTAATGATAATTTGATGCCTCAAAATTACTATGATAATAAGATAACATAATTTGCCAAGGAATAGGTAAATAAGCCACAAGGACATGTCATACCAACTGGAAAAGTGTTACTCATGAGTTTTGAAGACTTATTCTACTTACAAGATGAGATAAAGCACTTATTTATCATCAAGCCAAACTTTTATAGATATACTGAAGCCAATGAGAACTTTAGGAAATTAAAAAATATACAAATTCCTAAAAATGAGGATTGGCAGTCACTCAGATTTATTGTGAAGGATAAAAGAGAGACAGATGAAAAGAGGACAAAACTGTTTTTTGATTTACATTCAAAACAAAATTTTTACAGTAGTAAGCAGTTGTTGATCATGGTTAAAGAGTATCAGATTTTAGAGAGTATCAGTGAATAAAGAGAATTTGAGAAAGAGTATCAGACAAGGCAGATTAGATTCCAAAAAATATTTAAGAGACATCAAGGAGGACACCAAGGCATCCAGCTACATCTTATCCTCAAAATAGTTTCTATTTATTTTGGATAAATAGGACAACTTGCATATTTGTTAAGAATCTGTCCCTATTATTTTTGTAAAGATATTTTATTTTCCTAAGATAATTCCTAGACGTTTTCTAGGATATTTTGTAAAACATTATGTATAAATACTTCATCTTTAGAAGTATTTTGTGTGGAATAAAATTGCTGGAGATTATTATAGTCATTTCTTCTTGGACTTAAAGCTTTTGTGATTCAAATTTTGAGTTAGCAGGCTGGATCAAACTAATTGGCATCATACTTCAGGATTCATGTGATGAGCTATTTGGAGTGAAGTATTTCCTTACTTGTCATTGTTATATTTCTTTGTTACATGCATCCATATATTTTTTTTCTAAATCTGAATGAATAACTAGGAGCATTACTAACTAGTTATCATTTGAATGTTTTCCTCTGATTACCAGTGTAGGGAGCCCTTAATTTCTCCATCTCTCATTTTACCCCTTACTACTACTTCCTTTTCTGGATCAAATGATTCTTAAGTGCCCTTTATCCCAATCATATCACCTCATAAAAACAACTTTCCAAGATCTTTAAGGGTTATCTATCTTGCCCTGAAAAAATTTGACCCTTTAGGCCTTGATCCTAGTCCTTTTTACTTGATTTTGACTCCATATCCCAATGGAAAAATAGATTTCCCACTATCCATCTCTTTCAAGTGATTTTTCCCACCAAATCTACCAAAACCAAACCAAAGCTGCACTTTCATAACTAGCCTAATATTTACAAATCAAAACAAAGTTAAAACTTAGAAGCCCTCTACGGGCTTTTACGAGAAGAGCTAGATCCTAGAAATTTGAAGTTGGTTGTAATTCCACCTCTAATATTCTTTGGTAGAAAAACAAAAATCTCACAACTTTAGAATTACTAGAGTGATAACATGCATGATGCCCTTGGCCTAATGAATATGAAAATTTAAAGCACTCATCAAAAGAGTGCCCCAAAAAAGAGCATAGCACCAGTGGTGCTGCGCCGTTGGCACTTTAAAATAATCAAAAATCAAAATTTTCAAAAAGTTTCCAAAATATGAATTTACTTTTCTTATTGTGTTTGGGATGCCTACATTGATGCATCAGCAAGGATTTCAAGGTTTTATTTTCCCTTTGCCTCTTTGAGGGATTGAATCTTTGCAAGGGCTCTTTTGAGCTTGTCCCTTGCAATCTTGTTCCTAAAGGCATAGTGCCTTGCCATCTTCTTTTGGAGGTCTCGGTCCCTCTTGGTATTCTCTAGCAAGCCCTCTAACTACATGTTTTCCCTCTCAATCCAAGGCTCCTAATCATAGTCAATATCCATGAAAAATAGCTCACTTGGAGTTAGCTGCTTTGCTAAGGCTGCCTCTTGCTCTCTCTCCTTGGCTAAGGCCTTCTTTAAGCCATTTTTTCTTGGCCTCCTCCTAGGAAGCTATTCTTCCTCTTCATCAGTGTCTCCATATCTATCGAAGGCCTGATCTAGCTTAGCCTTGGCCTTTGTAACCTGCTCTAATAGCCCTGATCTCATAAATGGCCTTTTGTGCCTCCAACTACTTGTTTTCAACCTCATAATAGTGAATGACATTCCTAGCCCTACCTAGATTGGCTTGCAAATCTTTGATTTGGGCATCTTCACCTTTGAGAAACATGCTTGAGATCCTTGCCTCATTTTCATCATCACTGTCAACATGAATGAGTTCAAATTCTTTCTTAGTCTCATGTTGGTCTTCTTCTTCTTCCTCCGTGACCTTTTCTTTGCCTTTGTAAAGCTTCTTAGTTGATGTGGAAGGCATAGCCCCTTGCCTCTTGAGGGAAGAAAACACATGCCTACTTCCTCTTTGGTAGGTCAAAGAAAAAGGTTCAATCATGATCATTTTAGTGTCTTTAGTATTGCTGCCATCATGAATGCCATCATCATGGGTATCCTTTTTGTCCTCATGCCTCTTATCAGCACTACTCTTATGGTTTCCTTCATCATTGGTTTTTGCTTCACTGTTTTCTGATTCATTGGAATTTTCTTCATTTTCCTCATTTTCACTAATATCTACCTACTTTATGCTTTCTCCTTTACTGTCATTAGCCTCACTGCTGTGATATTCATTGTGATCTTTACTGCTCTCATCAGCCTCACTTCCTTCACTGTTTGATTTTTCATTATCATCTCCTTCATTGGATTCTTCTTCATTGGTCTCGCTGTCATGTTCTTGGCTATCATTAGTGCCATCAAGGCTCTTTGAGCCACTGTCAACATCATCACTAATATTTTCTTGATTTTTTTCAGATTCATTGGCATCTTCCCCATTTACACTTGTGTCAGTGATGTCTGCCTCCTTTGTGATTTCTTCTCTATTATCATTAGCATCACTATTGTGAGCTTCACTGTGCTCTTTACTGCTTTCATCAGCCTCACTATTTGCCTTGCTATTTGATTCTTCATTTTCATCTCCTTCATTGGCTTCTTCTTCACTGACATCCTCTTCTTTGCTTTCTTCTTCATTACTCTTTCCCTCATTGCCACTTGCCTCCTCATTTCCTTCTTCTTCCTTACTTGATTCATTATTTCCCTCTCCCTCGTTGAAATTTGATTGCTCATTGTCATTTCCCTCATTGTCTGATGCATTGTACGAGGGTGATGAAGGAGGATTGTCCTGAGGTGAAGGAATATGTGTGGATGGTGAGGTGGAAGAGTCATCATGTGGTGATGGAGTGTGAGTGGATGGAGGAATAGGAGGATGAGAAGATGAAGGGGCATCTTGCTGCTATTGGCCTTGTGGATTGGTGAACACCTCATGAGAAATGAAAACCTCCCATGGAATACACTTCTACTATAATTTATGCATCACAACCATTTTAATCAGTGAGTGGTGGAAGAGGCTTTGCATTTGCTGGGGATAGTCTCTCTTTTGTAAAATATAGGACATTTTTTCAATACTTCTATAGAGGTAATAAGGTAGGTGCATCATTCTAACCCTAGTAAAGTGCATGATCAACCTAATGTGATAGGAGTAAAGCCTAGAGAACCTTCCCTCACATGTAAAATATTTCATAATGATCCTCATCATAGGTGCATATCTCTCCAGCAAATGAGAGAAAGGAAAATTGGATTTATTGTAGCCTTTGTACCTTATTTTTAAATATGGCTCATAGTAGCTTATATCCATATTGGCCTGCTTGAACCATTTGTCCCCTACACTAGGTATCCCAGTGGCATTGGCAATAGCATCAGCAGACAGCTCAAATTTTACCCCTGCAAGGTTAACTTGTTTCTCATGCAATTTAATGATGAAAATCCTAGTTAGCTCAGGGTGGTTTTGCACCTGTTGTACCTTATCACAAAATTCATAGAAATCTTGATTTTGGAAGTAGGAGACAATTAAGGGAGATGCATTTAGCTCCATTATGTTTAGTGGTTCAAACCTGTTGATCCTGTTAGCCACCTATGAATTTTTTGTCAAGCAAACAAGTGGCTAAATATTTTTCTGAGCCTTCAAGAGATACATTTCCTATGAAAATATCTCATCCTTGAAGTCTCTGTGTGTCCTTTTCCTTTGAAAGGATCTTCACTACTGTTTCCATCCAAAAAAGCCTCACTATCTGTGAAAAAATTATGCTCAGAAAAGCCTTGAATATTTAATAGAAAGTAAACCCTTTCCTGACTCCATTGCCCAATGGTCTCGAGTGTTCTATGAAATATCTTTCCTTTGCCCAAAATCCTCTTTTCTCACACTTTGTCTCATATTGAACCCTTCATTCTTGTTTCCCAACAACCAAACAATCAAACAAAACAAACAACAAACCTTATTCCTATAACTAGCCTAATACCTTCAAATCAAGCTTCAAAGACATATACCTTTGCTTTTATAGAGAGATCCCTCTCTAGACCCAGGAGGGCTAGATCCTGAGGTCTAAAAGTGGTTTTGATGTTGTCTCATCTTTTGGTATTGCCAAACTTTCCAAAACATGGGAACTCCAACATAATGGCGACTCCACTGGGGAACAACTTTGAGTAAAACACACCCTTAAACACTTCTAAGAAACTCAAAGAAGACCATAGTAGCCTAAGCTTGGTGGTTAATCACTGTGGTGGAAAATATACATTCTTGAAACATTTTAAACCTTCCACCTGGTGACTCCATAGTTCCTTAATGATTAAAGACTCCACTGGTGATCAGTAGGCCTGCTGATTATCTTGGTTTTCATAATACTCCACCGGGAGATGAGAGTTGCATTACAACATCAGCCATATTAGAAGTAACAAGCAAGATTAAGCTTCTTTGTCTAAAGACAACATACTGGCTTCAAGAGCTTATCCTAACCCAAACCCACCTGAAATAGTTGACAACCTCGAGAGAATTCTTAGAAAATCTCCCACCCCTAGAAAGCCAACAATTTCCAGACACATCAATAGAGCTAAATCTGCACCAGAAAACTTTACATCTCTATTATACAATCAGTTTGACTTACACCTACGAAGTAGCTTACCAAAAACTAGGTCATTCAGTGATCTATACCAGCCATACCTTGAGCTTCTTGGTTCACTATCTCATAGTGGTCAACACATTAGGGATAGAGAGACTCCTCCATCCACACCTTCGGATATTCATTTCATTCAAAACTTGGGGCTCTGTCACCCTAAATCAGCTCAACAGAGTGTTGTTGGTCCTAGTATTCTTGTCATCCACATACCAGATGCTCAAGCCAACCCTTTATCTCCTCATAACATCACCATGGCAGCCTGGTATGCACCTATGGTGTTACCACAACCTCTAGTGCCTTTACCAAACGATTATCAATCAAAAATCCCACATTTCAGTGCAAAAGAATCAACCACTGCCCAACGCCATGTAGACAGGATGGAAGATTCCTTTGACTATATGGAGATAGATGATGAGACAGTCAAGATGAGAATCTTTGCCCAGAGTTTAGGAGGAGATGTGAAGAAGTGGTTTAAAGGCCTACCCCCTAACATTATCCCTGATCTTCCCTCTTTGTATCAATATTTCATAAACAAATGGGAAGTCAAGACCAACCCTCTCCAAATCTTAGTAGAATACAAGAATCTTAAAATAAATGTAGGAGAGAGTGTCCATGACTATTCTACAAGGTTTAACAGTATTTACAATGCTCCTCCACCACACATGAAACCTCCCCAAGGTATGGCTTTGGTGAAATATCCTGAAGGATTTGATGCTGATATGGCCTACCAGCTTAAGGAAAGAGATTACAACACATTGGAGGATATGCAAAAAGGAGCAGTGAGTGGAGAGGCTAACCTGATTGAGAAGAAAGCTAGAATGAGGGCTGAGAAAAGGGTAACATATAGGGATGACACATCAGCTTCCACATCTAATCCCAAATATGACAGTCTAGCCAAAACCATGGAGAGACTAGGGAAAATGGTGGAAAATTTGACTATCCAAGTCAGCAACCAGAAGAGAAACCAAAATCATAACCAAAACCAAAACTTTAGGATAAATATACCTGCTAACAGAGAGAGAGACTCTGATCAACAAGTCATACCCCCATTTCAAGAGAACTTCCTTGATGAAGATGAGGGGATAATAGAGGAGTCTGAGGGAACCACAATAAACATGTTGGAAATAGAAAACTCAATCCATAATTGTTCCACAGAAGACAATAAGACCTCACACTCACATTGGGATGAGGAAATATTAGAATCTGAGGATTATAGGCTGGGTTTTGAAAATGCCATCGTGCAGGTCAGAGAACAGTATGAACTTAGAAGCAAAAAAAACTTATAAAATTCCAAACCAAAAGCTTCTGAGATTACCATTAAGAAAAGGCCTGAGAAAACTCCTAAGGTTTTTGCTAAAGTCAACAAATCAACAGCTGAGAGTTCTGGGAAGAACAAAGAAAAAGACAGCCAAAATACTGATAAAAAAAGTCAACAAACCAGCAGCACTAGCATTGCAGCTAGGGTTCCTGATAAAACAATTGCAAACACTGTACATACTGAGAATCAACACACTGATTCTACCACTAAATTAGTGGTTAACAAAACAAAGTTGAGTCTTGCAAAGAGTCAATCTCCCTTCAATTTGGAGAGTGAGATTGCTAAAATTAAAATCTTTGTCCCACTCTCTGAGCTGGCCACTTAGGATGTATATAAAGGCCAAATTTTGAAAGCATTAAATCTAGGTGAAAATAGTGACACTATCAATATGAGTGATGACCAACCAGCCCTTCTGTTTGGTCCAAATATAGAACGGATTTTTCAGGAAGGGGTAGTACCTCCTTTTTATATCAGCCTCAATATCCATGACAAGATTCTTCACAATGCAATGCATGACTCTAGGGCATCACACAACCTAATGCCTAAGGTATTTATGGAGAGGTTAGGTCTAAAGATAACCCAACCTTATAAGGATTTTTATTCTTTCGAATCTATCAGACTAAAATGCCTTGGCCTAATCAAAGATCTGTGTGTGAGCTTGACCTAGATTCCAGCAAAATGTATGGTTATGGATGTTGTGGTGGCATATGTGCCACCTAAGTATGGCATGTTACTATCAAGGTCATGGGGAGCCAAACTGCAAGGTACAATGCAGATGGATGGGTCATATGTCACAATACTTGTCTTTATCCAGCTTAGGAGACTGTATAGAGAGGCACAAATGAAGTTCATGGTGAGTAGCCCTGAAAAACCTGAAAATTCACCTTTGTACTCTGTACACACGGATCTGGACTCCTTTATCCTTTTTAAAGATGAATCTGTAGATGAGCCAGAGCCAGAAGACAGAGATGCAAATAGTAGAACAGAGCCCATAGGTTTCAACATAATGGCCACTCTAGACTTAGAAGAAAATGAAGAAGAAACCTTGGGACAGTGCACTGAAACATAAACTCAAAGTAAATAAGAACAAGACTATAAACAACCGACTAGTCATCCCTTTGAAGCCTATACACAACACGAAGAACAAGACACTCTGCAACCTAGTGCAGATCACATAATACAATAGAACAATGAAACCAACGTTAGGGAGGAAAATGATGATAAACCTGAAAATGATCCCTTATGGAGAATGAATTTCGATGGGTCTTGCACTAGAAAGACTACATGAGTGGGAGTGTGGTTACATAACACAGAAAGTGACTATGCTGAGAGTCATGCCTTTAATATGAAATTCAAATGTACAAACAATATCGCAGAGTATGAGGCTCTCGTCCTAGGATTAAATCTGTTGAGAAAACTGGGAGCCCATAGGATAGTTGTGCATGGAGACTTTGAGTTAATTATAAAACAAGTGAATGGAGATTATACATCGAACACCCTAGATTGAGAGCGTACAGGAATGATGCTATGGACTTACTGAAAACCTTTGTAGAATATGAACTTGTGTTTGTTCCTAGGAGTCAGAACATAATCGCGAATGGATTAGCTTGCATAGCTAGTTCATACCATAAGTCTCCTAGTGACAAAAAAACATCATATAGACCAAATATAGACCTGCAGTGCCTGATAATGAGAAATATTGGCAGGTATTTGAGGGCGACAAGCAGATAGAGGATTTTCCGCTTGGCAGGAATGAGTTTGAATTTTCTGATTCAGACTCTAAATCCGATGAAATTTGCCTGAGTGAAGAGTCCCCTGATGAAGAAAAATCACCACATGACGTAGAAATAAACACTTTAACTGAAAAACTTGGAAATCAGACTGAAGAGTATAAGAACGTTAGAAAAGAGGAAATAGAGGTGCTGCAGTCGAAAGATAAGAATATACCCAGAGGACTGGCACCTTTAGAGAACCTTTTTTATTTTGACGACGTAGCAAAAAAACTGACTATAGAACACTCAGACTCAGATGTCGAGGAATGTAACATAGGCACAGAGGATAAGCCTAAGATGATTAAGTTGGCTAAGTCCTTTCCCATAGACATGAAAAAAAAATATATTGACTTATTTAAAGAATTCATTGATGTGTTTTCCTGGAGCTACGAGGACCTAAAGGCCTATGATACAAACATTATACAGCACAAAATCCCTTTGAAAGAGAACCAAAAACCCTTCAGACAGAAACTTCGCAGAATTAACTCGAAAAACTGCCTCTGGTCAAAAAGGAAAGAAAGAAGATGTACGAGGCAGGAATTATAGTACCTGTGAGGTTCTCCGATTGGGTTTCAAACCTTGTAGCTGTGAGAAAGAAAACAGGTGTGATCAGACTGTGCATCAATTTCAGAAACCTTAACAGAGCTTCACTTAAAGATAATTACCCTCTACCAAAGATGGAACACATCCTATAGAGGGTGGTTGGCTCAAAAAGGATCTCCCTGTTAGATGGTTTTTCAGGCTATAACCAAGTGTTAGTACTCCCAGAAGACCAACTCAAGACAGCTTTCACCACTCCATGGGGCACTTTTATGTACGTAAAAATTCCTTTTGGACTAATGAATGTTGGTGCGACCTTCCAATGAGCAATGGACATAGCCTTTTCGGAGGAAATAGGGGCACTTCATTGTCATCTATCTTGATGACATAATAGTCTACTCCAAGACTGATGAGGAGCACCTAAAGCATTTGAGAAGAGTTTTTGAAAAATGTAGGAGTTTCAGTCTATCTTTAAACCCCAAGAAGACTATATTCAGGCTTCAAGAAGGTAAGCTTCTTGGCCATATTATATCAGAGAAGGGAATTAAGATAGACCAGTAGAGAGTTGAGGGAATACTACAGATTACACACTCGAGAAAAATAAAAGAGTTATAGTCCTTTATTGGGAAAATTAACTTCTTAAGGAGGTTTATTCCCAACTTAGCTGAACACCTCAGGAATTTGACAAACATGCTGAAAAAAGGTGTAGGGGTTAAGTGGACTGTAGAGGCTAAAAAATATTTTGAATCAGTTAAAATTGCACTCACCTGGGCACTTGTCTTAATTAGCCCTGAATTTTCAAAGGATTTCCTGATATTTTCCTTTGCCTCCGAGCATACAGTGGCTGCAGTTTTGCTACAGAAAAATCTAGAGGGAATGGATCAGCCTATTTCTTTTTTCAGGAAAGATCTAAGGGATGCACCCTTGAAATATAACATAATGGAAAAACAGGCCTATGCCTTGGTAAAGGCCTTGAAATACTTTAGGGTGTATATACTGCATTCTCACATCATTGCCTACGTGCCCAACATAGTGGTTAAAGATATTTTGTCCCAAGATCCTAATGGAAAGAGGGGCAAATGGATTGCTATAATATTAGAGTATGATTTGGAAAGAAAAACCATGAAACTGATCAAAGGTCAGGGATTAGCTCAAATAATGGCTGAATCAAACTTGCAGGCCCTTGACATAAACATGGTAGATGCCTTGGATGAACAGGAAGGATTGCCTGATCTTACTATTGAAGAACAATTTTAAAACTCTCCTTGGTATTCCGATATCTTGTATGTGCTCACAAACCTCAATGCCCCTCCTGATTTATCAAAGACTAAGGCCAGATTCCTAAAGTTAAAAGCTAGAAACTATTGCATACTGAATGAATGTTTATACTGGAAAACTAAAAATGGTCTATTGCTTAAATTTTTTCCTGAAACTGAAGCAGAGATGATTAAACAAGAGTTCCATGCAGGAGAGTGTGGAGGCCATTTAAACTGGAAAGTCACTGCTAAAAAATAACTCAGAGCTGGCTATTACTGGCCTACACTTTTCAATGACATCAATAAAATGATAATTGCCTGCCATGAGTGCCAGATTTTTGAAGGCAAAGAAAGCTCCTCGCTTTACCATTACAACCTATTACTGTTGAGGCTCCCTTTCAACAATGGGGCCTAGATTTCATAGGAGAAATACACCCTACTTCTTCTGCACAACACAAATGGATCCTTACAGCCACAAACTATTTCAAAAAATGGATAGAGGCCATACCTTCTAGGAATGCCATGGAATCTTTTATCATTAAGTTCCTAGAAGACCACATCCTCTCTAGATTTGGCTTCCCAAGAAAGAAAATGATAATGCTTCCCAAGAAAGATAATGATAATCACTAATAATACTACTGCTTTTTGATCCAAGAAAATGATTGATTTTTGTCACAGGTATCAAATAGCACTCTATCATTCAACTTCTTATTACCCACAAGGTAATGGGTTAGCTGAATCATCGAACAAGAGCTTGGTGACCATCATCAAAAAAATGCTTGAAGAAAACAAGAAGTCATGGCATAACAAGTTAGTTCATGCTTTGTGGGCTGACAGGCTAACAAAAAAGAAGTCCATTGGCATGTCACCATATTAGTTTGTCTATGGAACAGAGGCAGTGTTTCCTACCAGCCTTGGGGTACCAGTGATTAAACTAGTCCAAGAGATTCAGACAAAAGAGGACAGTATGGTAAGGAGGATAAATCAAACAATTCATCTCCAACAAAAAAGAGAAGAGGTCTATAACAGAGCTCTGAAAGTACAAGAAAATATAAAGAAGTTTTTTGACAAGATAACAAAAGCTTGTGACTTCAAAATTGGAGATAAGGTTCTAAAATGGGACTCAAGGAGAGAGGAAAAAGGAAAACATGGCAAATTTGATAGTTTGTGGTAGGGTCCTTACATCATACATGCCGTTGTGGGTCCAAATTCCTTTTTTCTGCAAGAGCTAGATGGTGCAGAGCTGTTTGGGGGTCCTGTCAATGGCAGGATGCTCAAACATTACTACTGTTGATTTCCAATTTACAGTCTTCATTTCCATTGTAAATACCATTGTTGTGTTTTATTTTCAGAGAAAAAGAGAAAATGTTTCAAAAAATAGAGAAAGAGAGGTTCAGACATGCTCAAAACTTGAACCTCTGAAGTGCAAAATATTGGCTCTAATATGATCAAAACTTGAGCCAAAGGAAGTAAAAGAAGCTGGTTCTAATATGCTTGAAATCTGAACCAACAAAGAAGAAAGAAGAATCAGCTCTAACAAGCCCAAAACCAGAGCTAAAGTGAAGAAGAATGTGGCTCTAACAAGCTCAAAAATTGAGTCAAAAAGAAAATAAGCAATGCTTCAAAGTTTCAATATTTCAAGCCTTCGAAATTTATTTTAAAGTTCTGCAATTTCAGTCCATGTGTAGTTGTCTTTATGCCATGGATCCACAACAAACTAGACTGTCTAATCCCAGTTTGATTGTTTTTAAATTTCTGTTGTAGAATTTAGAGAAGAAATCTGCTAGATAGTTTAATCCTAGCAGATATTAGATTAGGTAGAGAAACTATGAGGCCAACAGTTTAATCTGGTCTCATGGAGGAATAAGGGTAGAATTAGACTAGTTTGTTTTCTACTTTCAATAAAAAAATGATGAAGAAGGTCTGCAAATTCAAATGCACCTTGAAAAAAAATGTTAGGATTGTAGGATGGGTAGGTAGATTGTTTGGGGAATGTTTTCTGCTGAATTAATATCCATCATGATTGTAACAGATGAATCAAAGAAGAAATATGGTTCAAATATCAGGCATCTGGCCTACTCCAAAGATTATTTTCTGAATTCTTGACACCTTCAAGAAGATGCCATCCCCATGTGGAGCCACTTTTAGCCACCTATGAATTTTTTGTCAAGAAAACAGGTGGCTAAATATTTTCTGAGCCTTCAAGAGATACATTTCCTATGAAAATCTCTCATCCTTGAAGTCTCTGTGTGTCCTTTTCCTTTGAAAGGATCTTCACTACTGTTTCCATCCAAAAAATCCTCACTGTCTGTGAAAAAGTTATGCTCAGAAAAGCCTTGAATATTGAATAGCAAGTAAACCCTTTATTGACTCCATTGCCCAATGGTCTTGAGTGTTCTCTGAAATATATTTCCTTTGCCCAAAATCTTCTTTTCTCACACTTTGTCTTTTATTGAACCCTTCATTCCTGTTTCCCAGCAACCAAACAATCAAACAAAACAAACAATAAACCTTGTGCCTATAACTAGCCTAATAGCTTCAAATCAAGCTTCAAATACATATACCTTTGCTTTTATAGAGAGATCCCTCTCTGGAACCAGGAGGGCTAGATCCTGAGGTCTAAAGGTGGTTCTGATGTTGTCTAATATTTTGATATTTCCAAACTTGCCAAAAAATGGGAACTCCAACAGATCCTCCCACCTTTGTGTTGATGTCTCCTTGGCATTTTGCCTTCTCCTTCAATACCACTACCCTCTCTATCTGACATCCTGATCACTCTGCCTTTGAAACCCTAGCACTGATATGAAACTGATATGGAAGAGGGAAATGGAATGGCAGTTTTCTTGTGAATGAGATGAATGAGTGAGGGTGTAAATTAGGCAGAATGAGAGGCTAAATAACTTGAAAGAAACCCAACTGAAATTTTGAACTCTGGTGTGAAACACCTTGCACTGATGACAATTAGAGATGAAGGAGGGTATGTAATGTCAATGTTTTTTCAATGTAAGGGACTAAGTATTATGTTAAGCTTTGATGGATGACCAATTTCAATCCAATGCAGCCACCTTAATTTACCCCCGTTCTGACTGATATTTCTTTATAGGTAGATGATAGAATGACAAACAATGTTTTCAAGCACAAAATGTAGCATTTTCGCTTTATGGTTTCCTTCCTTTAATTAAATCATCAAAATGCTTTGAGGATGAGTGTATGATATCCACTTACCTTTTTATATGCTAGGATGTAATATTCTTAAGTTAGCATGCATCTAATAGGAATATTATTTTTGCTTTTAAAATCTAGATAGATGAATAAATGGGCAAGGAGGCTCATAAGTTGCATAAGTATGAATAAAAATCCCTCATAATGTGAAAAGGTGTTAGCATGAATCCTTCGTCGAAGCGTACGAAAAAGGACCACTTTAGCTATGCATAACTAATAGCCCTAACAACAATAGTGGCTGCCAAATATCTTCAGATCTGCGGTTAGTAATAAAAATGCTGCAACAACCAGATCTATAAATGGAAAGACATTAAGCAGTAAAGTAAAGGGTTTGCTCCATGCATCCAACAGACAAGACAAGAACACGATTTTTTGAATGAATTTTTATATTACAGGGCACCTGGGAGGAAAACAAGAAGGTGTATCTAGCTCTCCTCAATGGGATGGGTTCTTTGTAGTCCTCAGCACTTCAGATCTAAGCTTTCTCTCTCTTGTAGGTGTAGAAAACCCAATGCAGAAAATAGAGCTCAATGGGAGCAAATGGTGAAAAATGGGACCAAGTGTATAGATCCAGAGTGATCTAGTAGGCAAAAAAAGGTGAAGAATGATGGGGAAAACCCTCCTATTTATAACAAAATATTGGGTCATTCTAGATCTTGGTGCATGATTAAAATAATGTTAATCAAATTTAGATCCACCTCTACGGAATATTTTATTATTATTTGTTGGAGGGAAAGGGTGTTTGACTTGGGTCAAATCCCTTGATTAGTGAAAAATAAATAAATAAATGATTTATTTATCTTTTTAAGGAAGTGGTTGGGAGATAATCAAATAAATAATGATTTATTTGATTAATGGTGGTTGATTTGGTCATATTTAACAGGGAATATTATTTAAATAAGATTTAAATAATTATTCCTAGAAAATAACAAGATAACTATGGGTTTATCTCATTAATTTCTTTGTTTTTGGGTTAAACATGACTGGGAATAATAATTAAATTATGGTTTAATTAATTATTCCATGAGGAAAATCAAACAAATATAGGTTTGTTTAATATTTCCTTTTGGGGTTTCCTAATTTAACATAGTGAAAGCAGTTTTACTTAGGGTAAAACTGGTCTTACATGGTGTACTTGGGTCCATCTAATGATCAAAGGTTAGATGACCAAAAAATGGTGTAACAGATTGCCCCCCAGCGTGCGAGTGTCAGGAGCAAATCGTATGACCGAAGTACGTTGTAAGAACACAATCACTAGACAACAAAAGGGATGTTAGAGAGAGAAATGTGAGGTAGATAGTGTGCTGAAGGACTAGACCCTGAGGAGACGAGACTTGCAGGTGCAACAAGTCTCTTTTTATGAGAGGGTACCTGTGCTGAAGGCGGCGGGGGAGGCATACCTATGCCCGTCGTGACAAAGTACAAAAGAATAGTGTGTCCAGTAAACCAGGGACCGAACCATAGAGTACAGCTGGCATAATCAAGAGCCAGATAAAAATACAATGAAGAGTCTCACATACATGCTGTGCCTGGGATAACAGCCAGGACTAGTACAATAATATCTGAGTACATGAGATAAATACAACCCAAATGCCCCCCGTAAATGGGCAAGGGCTCACAAAATATGACTGATACATGAAAATCATAGAGGTGCTGCAAGTGGCTAAGGCCAACATCATCAAAATCTGGAGCGGCATCAAAGGCTGCAAAGAAGAGGTCATCTGGGCATGTGGGGGGCTACCTGCAGGGCCACCCCCTCATGAGGGTTGAGACATCTCACACACACCCGGGAATCATCAAGAGCTGCTGCTGGGTCACTGGACCGTCAAGTATATGAATCTCGATCATGCTGAAAGGAGCTGGAGAAACAATCAAGTCAAAGGGAAATGAGAGATCCCCCTGCCTGATCCGAGGCACCGAACAAGAGTGGAAGCTGGAACCAAGGTACACCGCCCTCTAGACCTTGCTTCTAGAATGAATGTGCTGATGTCGACAGAAGGAGGTCCGCCATAGGTGAGGCAATGAGAGATCCTCAACTAAGGCACGAGAGAAAACAATAGAGCGACGGACAGACTGACACTAATGATGGTAGTGGAAATGGGAAGGACTGAGTAGCGAATGGACGACTTCCCCTGTTAGAGCATAAAGAGCATGGGTGACATGGCAGCAACTGACACAATATCGGAAGGGACAGGGGACAGTGGGGCTGAAGGTCATGATATGCGACACAAGAGAGGAACCAAGCAAAGAGGAATGGAGGGCTATAGTGGGGTATAAAGGGACGCATGATAGACTCCATGAATGCAACGATGACTCAACTTGGATGCTCTAAACAAGGGCGACTCGATAGTGCTGCCACACAGTAAAAGGCCCCAATGGGGGACCATGGAAGCATGAGTACAAGGTGGGCACTCATGACGAAAATCGACACGAACATGGACGAGTAAGGGAGCGATATGGTGCCCCAAGTACAAGTGTCGTAAGTGAGGAAATTCGATTTTAAGGAGCGGTGAAGTGACCCTTCGTGGACAAAATGTGTCCGGGTGAAGTATCAAATCACCAAAAACTAATAAAAACCCATTTGAGAGCTCGGTGAGATCTGACCAGCGGTGCTGACGGTTCGTCGAACGGGGCTACGGTGTGGTCGCAGCAGTCGAAAGAAGAAACATGGGTTCTCTTTTAATGAGGCAGTTTTCCCTCCAAAATCATTCATTTGCTATTGTTGTTGTGGTGAATGTGGAGAGGAGAGAAGGCCCTAAATCTTGCGGCGAACGTAGCGGACAAACCGACCGTTGGAATCGAGATCTGTCAGTTGGAGGTAAGAGGCCTAACCTTGCTCTTGCATTTTGATGGATTACATTTGCAGTTTAGGGCCCAGAATCCCAGAAACAACCCCTCCTTCACCTCTATGGTCGGGTCGCACTTTTTGGGGCAAAAAGTGCGACCCAGGACGCAGGTATCAGGGCAAAAAGTGCGACCTGGGAGATGAGGGAGTTTTGGTGCTGTTTTATGGCTGGGAGCTGGATTTTAGTGTTTGGTTATGGTTTTCCCGATCTGTACCCTGACAAAGATGATCTGTTTGTACAGGTATGGCAGAGTTGCGGGTCAGCTGGAGAGAGAGAGATCCGGGAACACTTCGAACAGAGATCCAGGCGGATCAGGGCATCCGTCGTGTATTGGCCAGATTTGGGGTTCTCAAGTTTTTGGAGAACCCGTTGATGAGAGCAGGGGAACCGTTACTGGCCCGGATTATCAGTTATTGGGATCCAGATCAGGAGATCTTTGTAGTGCAGGGGCACAGGATCGAACTGACGGTCCAGGATGTGTACTTTCTGACCGGCCTCCCACCACTGGGGATAGTGGGAGACACGCAGCCAGTGTTGCCGCGGGGGAGGCATATCATGGAGTTTGTGGAACGCCATTGTCGACCGGGTCTCCAAGTCAAGGGGACTCGGATATCGATCGGGGATCTAGAGAGGCTAGAAACCCGTGCAGTGGCCGCAGCTGTGCTGCGAATCCTGGGCACCCAGGCGTTCCATCACATCACCGGTGGGCAGATGATGATAGTGGAGAGTGTGTTGGGTGGGACCTACTTTGGGTGGGCCCAAATGATGTTGGTGTCGCTAAAGCGACAATTGTCGCTATGTAGGCGGCAGGTGAATCATGATTGCTCATATGGGACTTTATTGTGCGCCTTCTTCTTTGAGAAGATTCCGACCTTGAGGCCTCGTGTGCAGCTTCCAGATGGGGGCCCGAGAGAGCCCAGGATGCGCCGTTGGGGACGACTACTCTGCAGGGGAGGAGGATGGGCGGTCGGGCGAGTGTTTCGACCGGATTTTTTGGCCCATTGGGATCAGATGTCGCTGTACATAGACGAATACCCTTATAGTGGGATGAGCTACTGTGGGGATCCGGATCTGCCACTTCCGCCTGGTCGAGTCTGGGGGCCCGATGGTAAGTGACAGATTTCTATTCTTGTGTGGGCATGTTAAAGTTTTTGAATAGTAATTAATGATACTGATTCATGTACTTTTGGTATGCAGATATAGCACCGGTAAAACCGGCCGGGTATATGGGACGACCGGCAGCGTCTGGAGCTACAGGTCCGAGTGGGTCAAGGGCAGCGCAGAATGAGGATGCAGCCGCCCTGCTGGAGGACATCCGTCGTAGATGTGAGCAGTTGTTGACCGGAGTATCAGAGCGCGGGTGGCAGGATTTAGACGACCAATACATAGAGCCATGTGTTGGTCTCCCCTCGGAGTGGCGAGGTATCATGCGGCGCATGGTGATGGCCGGTCAGGCTATGCGTGATCTACATGCTGCAGGGGCAGAGCCATTGGCCCGGGAGCCTCCAGATAGTGATTAGGGGTAGGGGCATGTGGTGCCCCCTCTGATGTATGTAGGGGCAGGTGGTGCCCCCTATGATGTATGTAGGGGCAAGTGGTGCCCCCAATTTTTTGGCTTTTTGTTTGTAACATGCGATGGGCATGTCGTATGTATCAGAGTAGATGGACTCTAAATATATGTTTTGCGACACATATTATGGATATGTATCGTCTTTTGATGGTTGATTTAATGTTATTGTCTTGTATGAAATGTGTGTGATAAATGCCAATCTAGAACATGATTTGCAATACTATCGACGTAGTGATTCTGGTCTCGGGGTACATGGTTGAAAGTTATGGTTTCAAACACACGTATTAAGACTTTCACTCGTAAATAGCGTCTAAACAGCACAGGGTTATGCACACGATAAACACCATTTAGTTGCATTACAAGAAGCAGGGAATCCAAACGAACGTGCAGATGGAGGATGCGATGAAAGAGGGCATCCGCTAAAAGGCCACGCACTGCATCATATTCGGCCTGATTGTTGGTGGCAGAACCAATGCATACCCCGTTAGAAAGAACAAGGTCATGCAAGGGGGTGAAGATGGCCCAACCTGCCGAGGCAAGATTCCTGGAGTAGCGACTTGCACCATCGGCGTAACCGATAAAGGGTGTGGACGGGGGGTCCTGCAGAATGGTGTGACAAGACAATACATGAGGGGATGAAAGGAAATGACGGCAGCGTGAGGGTACAGAAGTCATCGGGTGGCAACGGCGGGAGGAGGGGGAAGTGGTAGGATGATCAAGACTCAAACAAGGTGGTGTATGAGAGCTATCGGAAACATGGTGAGGACTCGGGCTGCGGAGGTCAACAGAGACACAAGTGGAGTGATCTTGAGTATGAGGGGGAATAGAGTGATCAAGGGACACAACAGGGGAGGATGCAAACGAGCTAGGCTCTGAGTGTCGTGCAGAGGAAGATAGGTAAAGGATGGTTACCGTAGACTCCGACATCTGAACATCAGGGGGAGGAATGTCGATGGGAGCGGGGGGATCCTCAGGCTGGCCTGAAGCATACTGTGCGAGAATGGGAGAGGCGGATTGATTTTGTTCAACCTCATACTCGCGGATCACCTCTAGGGAGGCACGGTAATGCGTTAGGTGAGGAAAATGGTGGGAGTAGTGGCCATGGGCACCGCACAAGGCACAGGGTTTGTTGGTGCGGAGGGTCTTGGGGTTTTTGGTCACGGACGAAGAAGGAGTAGGGGCTTCAAGGGCCGTGGACTCGGGGAACGCGACTTTAACCATGGGCCGGATATGGGGTAACTCGGGGCAAGCATGGGTGGCATGACCGGTGACATCACATAAGGCGCAAGGCTTCGCGGGCGGAGCAGGAGCTGGGTCGGTTGTGGTGGTCGTGTCTTTGGGTGCCCCCTTGCGGGCTTTGCCTTTCTTCCCGGGAGCCGTCGCAACAGGAGAAGGGTCCTGTGGAGGTGCTGGGGGCACAGTGGCTACGGAGGAAGCGAGGGGGACCGGTTGAACCGGTGTCAAAGCCATGTAAGGTTTGGGGTGACCAGGGGGAGTGGCGGCTGGGGGATCAAGGTACCAAACCGGAATGCCCAAGGTCAAGTTAGGGAGGGAGAGGGTGGCCATGACGGGGACAGAATATACTCCGGGAGGGGGAGCTAGGAAAGGGATCTGCCCAAGGGGAATTGATCCGGGAGGATAAAGGGGTTCAGGGATACCAGCTGTAGGGGAAGGGCCAGAAGGAGGAGGTCCGGCTGGCTGAGATGAATGGCTAGGAGTGGGTTGCGGAAGGCGGGGGGGAGGTTTCTGACTAGCCGAGGTAGGCCGCTTATGGGCAGCCTGAGACGATTGCATCATGCAAACATTCGACAAGCTGGGATCAGTGACCGGAGGAGGGGGAAGCTGAGGGAAAGTACCAAGCAAGGTGGAATCTTTGTAGACGCCGGGGGAGACACTGGTCAGAGAATCGACGGTTTGCTTGTTGGCTACAGAAGAGATGGTCGTCTCGGAGGAGGTCTGAGATGGCGGCTCATGATAAGATAGCTGGTCAATAGTGACTATCTTCCCATTGTGTGGGAAAGACATCTTGCGGAAAACCGCGGATGGGACAGCAGACATGGCGTAGGTGTAGCTTCGCCCCAATAGAATGTTGTAGTCTAGCGGGGCATCAATGACTTCGACGTCAACGCAAACAGTCTTACCGGCGAGGGTGATGGGACAGTTACGAAACAGGTCAATAGGCTGGGAGGCATGACCGTCCCACGCTCGAAGGGTGATCGTGGAAGGGGCCAGCTCAGGGGATCCGAGTTGCTTCCAAACCGAAGCGGACATCACACAGGTGGATGCCCCTCATCAATTATACACCGGGATACAGTGGCGTTCCGGATTTTGACTGGGATTTGGAAAGCAACGGAAGGAGGAAGAGGAGGATGGTCCGATTGAGTGGCGTCAAAAACAATCATTTGGTCATCAACAGGATCAACAGCGCCCACGGCAGATAGTAGAGCCTTCTTTTGAGAAGGGCACGACTGGAGGAGTTCCAGTGTGGAAATGGCAGCAGGGGATTGCGCCAAATCATCTACTATACTATACGACTGAGCGGCTCGACCGGAAGCAGCATTTCGGCATAATGGGCCCTTTGGAATCTTTGGATGAACCTCAACTTTGGGTGGAGGGATGTGTAAGGGGCCACTGGATGTCGAAAGAGGCTCTGTGGAACCTGAAGAGGGAGGCTCGGGAGCAGACTGAGTAGGAGGCTTGGGGTACTGGCGAGACCGAGTTTGAAGGT
The DNA here is from genome assembly GCA_034641835.2 of Pinus albicaulis. Classification (NCBI taxonomy): domain Eukaryota; kingdom Viridiplantae; phylum Streptophyta; class Pinopsida; order Pinales; family Pinaceae; genus Pinus; species Pinus albicaulis. Next base: position 1,481,248,552 of record CM076584.1, on the reverse strand, counting down.
GAAGGTCGACGGATGGGGAAGGATCGGAGTGCATCATAAGGATCTGGTAATCAGAGGAACCAGAAATGGAAGGGGGGGCGGCTACCTGGCTGTCGGGCGGTTGGGTGGCCACGAATCCCTGTTGAGGGAAAGGATCAGTGAACACAGCTGGCTGGGAAATGGCCACATTAGGAGGAGCATGAGGGGAAGCGTGTTGTCCGCGCAATGTGGCTTGAGACTCCCACATCTGCCGCATCTGGGGTAAGAGAGGACAATCATGCGTGTAATGGCCATAAACACCGCAACACGAACAGGGCTTGTTTGTGCGAAGCGGCCTGTCCGGCTTGGGTGGAATGCCCTGTTGCTGGTTGCTAGTGTTAGGGTCCATACCAGAATTGGGTCCTCGGTTACCAGGGGAAGATTGGTTCTGGTTTCCTCAAAGAAGGGGGATTAATCGCGCCCTGCTGTGCAAATACTTGCCCTGGAGGGGGTTGTAAGTGTTGTTGCGGGTTGTGAGGAGGCAAGGGAGGCGGAAGCGCATATGCTGGAGGAGCTGGTGCACCAGGCTGTGGATAAAGGTAAGGGTTGGGTTGGGTGACATTGAGGTAAGCAGGAGGTTGAGCAAAAGGAGGAGGCATGCCGTATCCTGGATACATGTTGCCGGGAGGGGGAAGAGTGCTTGAGGTGCTGGCCCCTCCCTGAGGGAGACCATATCCCATAGGAGGGTGAGCAGATGGATGGGAAAGAGATCCAACGATACCGTCGGCGGAATGAGATGCCCCCGGGGCGTTAGCGCCACCGGGCCTGGGGATGTCAGGAAGGACGGTATAAACATAACCGGATTGAGCGTAGATCAGGTCATATTTTAAGGCTATTTGAAGGGCGGCTTCTTCAGTTTGAGGAAAGTGAGAGGTGACATCTTTGCCGATGGGAGACGGAAGGGTGCGGAGGAACCAGTCCATGTAAACCCGATCTTCAAAGGGAGGGGCTCGACATAAGCTCCGTCTTCGTCGCCATTCCTGAACATGGGCAGAAAGGCGTGTGGAAGAGGATTGCTTAAAGGAAGTCAAGAGCTCCGTGCCAGTGTCGTATCGAAGAGGGAGCTGGAAGTATGACAAAAAGGCTTGGGCAAGAGTCTCGAATGTGGTATGGGAAGAGGTGGCTTGTTCGACATACCATTTAGAAGCTTCGCCGGTAAGCGTGCATTGGAACAAACGAAGACGGATGGAGTCATTGGTAATGGAATTGGAGGAACACCACATGTGGAAAGACCGGACGTGATTGGTTGGATCTTCTCCACTAAGGCCCTCGAACTTAGGGATATCAGAGGGCAGCTTGGTGGGCATAGCGGGCCAGGTAGCATTGTGGTGAATGGGGTCATTAATCAACTGATGGAAATCGGGGAGGCTGAGGCCTGCAATGTACGGCAGCACAGGGGTGGCCGGGGTAGTGTTTGTGGCGGTTCCGCTAGAAGTTGGGCCGGCATTGGGGCCGGGAGAACCGCTAGCGTTAGGCCCTGGACCAGACATAGTGAAGGTAACGGGGGGAGAACCGGAAGGAGAAGGGGGACCCGATGAATCGGGGGAAGAGTCGGAGTGCGGACTCGGGGGAAGACTTACTTGATGACGACGGGAAGGATGAAGTCGACCAAGCGGAAACTGAGGGTGAAGGCCAAGAAGTCTCTGGGAGAGGCGCCATGGGGGCGCAATGATGACGAGAAGAAGAAACACCGATAAGGGCAGGTAGCGACAGAATCACGGGAGGTCAAGGGCAGAGAGGTGCGGTGACAATTGATTTTAAATTCTTTGCCAGGCGGTGGTAACCAGGCGCTTCTTCACTTAGGGTCAGGTGTGGGGCGTGCGTTAATTTTAATTTTTAAACCCTTTCCGTTTTGAGAGCAAGAAAAAAGTGTGCTGCGTAGCTGAAAATAAACCTACAGAGAACAGAATATAATGCTGAAATAACAGAAAAAGAAAAAAAAAAAAAAGCTACTTGTGCATCTATCTAACCCGAGAAGGTGGGTCTCTGAAAACTATGATGAAAAGAAAGGGAAAAAATATGTAAAACACACACAAGGAGCTCAACGGACGGTCGGTCAAAAGGGACGAGAGATGCGGAGGATAAGGTTGCGGGGCAGAGGGGTGCGAGGTCACGGCCAAGGAGGCAGAGGCAAGGTGCCGTTTGGAAAAAGAGGAGGAAATCAGCAAAAAGGCGGAGGGCGGCGGAGACGCTTCAAGGAGGTCGAGCAAAACGACGAGAGGTGATTTGAAAGGAAAAAAGGCTGATTTCAAAGGATCTGAAAGGGAGGTAACAGATCTGGAAAAAGGGAGGCTGAAGCTCTGAAAAACAGACGGCTGAAACAGCTAAAACTCTTCCACAAAAAGTGGAGGGTACTAAAGCCCTAGGGGGCTAGGTTCCCACTTAGATGAGTAAAAACGGATCAGAACTTGGTCGAGCGAGGTGGGAACCCGGTACAGAGAAGCACGACGAGAAGGCTGCGGCGAGAGACCCGGCAGAAAAATTGCAGAAAAATTGCGGAAAAAATGGCAGGTCGTAGTTTCTGACCTGATTTCAGTGCAGGTCGCAGGAAAAAGGCTAAAAAGTGCAACCTGGAGGTCCAGGTCGCATGTTTAGGGCCAAAAAGTGCGACCCCCAGTTCCGGTTGTCTCGGCGGCATATTTTCAGAAAAGTTGCCGTCTCAGTTGCGGCTGGTGTCGCTTACCTGCGCAATAGGGCCAGAAACACACGGAAGTTAGAAATTTTAAGTTTTTAGGGTTTTATGTGAGAAAAATGACATAAAAAGAGGAAAACTAAGCACCTGAAAAGAAACCCTAGGGCCTGAAGTAGCTGGATATGCAGGAATATGAAAAACGACAGCGGTCGTAATTTAAAACCCGTGTGGAGTCGCCATTTGTTAGCATGAATCCTTCGTCGAAGCGTACGAAAAAGGAACACTTTAGCTACGCATAACTAATAGCCCTAACAACAATAGTGGCTGCCAAATATCTTCAGATATGCGGTTAGTAATAAAAATGCTGCAACAACCAGATCTATAAATGGAAAGACATTAAGCAGTAAATTAAAGGGTTTGCTCCATGCATCCAACAGACAAGACAAGAACACAATTTTTTTTGAAAGAATTTTTATATTACAGGGCACCTGGGAGGAAAAAAAGAAGGTGTATCTAGCTCTCCTCAATGGGATGGGTTCTTTGTAGTCCTCAGCACTTTAGATCTAAGCTTTCTCTCTCTTGTAGGTGTAGAAAACCCAATGTAAAAATGAAGCTCAATGGGAGCAAATGGTGAAAAATGAGACCAAGTGTATAGATCCAGAGTGATCTAATAGGCAACAAAAGGTGAAGAATGATGGGGAAAACCCTCCTATTTATAACAAAATATTGGGTCTTTCTAGATCTTGGTGCATGATTAAAATAATGTTAATCACATCTAGATCCACCTCTATGGAATATTTTATTATTATTTGTTGGAGGGAAAGGGTGTTTGACTTGGGTCAAATCCCATGATTAGTGAAAAATAAATAAATAAATGATTTATTTATCTTTTTAAGGAAGTGGTTGGGAGATAATCAAATAAATAATGATTTATTTGATTAATGGTGGGTGATTTGGTCATATTTAACAAGGAATATTATCTAAATAAGATTTAAATAATTATTCTTAGAAAATAACAAGATAACTAAGGGTTTATCTCATTAATTTCTTTGTTTTTGGGTTAAACATGACTGGGAATAATAATTAAATTATGGTTTAATTAATTATTCCATGAGGAAAATCAAACAAATATAGGTTTGTTTAATATTTCCTTTTGGGGTTTCCTAATTTAACATAGTGAAAGCAGTTTTACTTAGGGTAAAACTGGTCTTACATGGTGTACTTGGGTCCATCTAATGATCAAAGGTTAGATGACCAAAAAATGGTGTAACAAAAGGGATCATGTAATAACTAGATCAAGCATCCACATGCGTGAACATGGTCTAAAATTTGTGGTCAAAGTCAAGTTTGACCAAGTCAACAACACTTTTATATGAGGAGTGGATCCTAAATGAAGACAGCTCAATGTGAATGAAGATCAATCTAGCTAGTCAAAATGAAGCCACTGTGAGTGTGAAAGGAGACAAGGCATGAAGATCCAATCAAGGTTGATCCAGTCAGTATTGACTAAATCAAACAACGATGTAAAAGGATGAGCAAGGCACATGGAGATAGCATAACTGGATGGAGGAACCTTTACATGGAAGCAACCTCATAATGGGGTGGGACCCTTGATGAGGAAGCTCCTCAACTATTTAATGGCGGAGATGGCAACCATATGGGCATGATTGAAGATTATATTTTTTATGTGGTCTATTTAGACTTCTTGCATTATTTTTCTTTTTAGCTAAGTTCGCTGCACTGTTTAGTGCAAGGGTTTTCCCATGCAGGGATTCCCTACTCTATCTTGGAGATCTTGTTCAAGAAATCTAAGAGGATATTTCTGAGCTGCATTTTCTACTATCTGGTGTTAGGCCAAGTAGTTACCTTCAGAAAAAATGGATTCCCTTGCATAAATTGTGTTATTTCTTAAGGTGTGCAGTGGGAGGGGTTAAAACCCCACTTTTGTGAGCTAGTTTCCTAGGAGGAGGATCAACCTTTTTCCCAAAAAGCTAGTGGGAGAGTCTACATCCATTTCTTTACATGTTCAGCCATTTTTATGCATATCTTTGGCTATACAACGTGATTCAGCCATATATCTGTAATAGTTATTTCTTATATATCATTTCTGTCAAGAAACCCTTGCCGAGTCATCTTGGATCTATGTAAAAAGAGACTAGATCTCTGTTTTTATGCCTCATTGAGTAATATAATAGAAGATCTGATTTTTCTCTCCATTTTCTGAGCATAACCCTCAAATAACTGCATTTTCTTTTTATGCAGTAAGTTCTGTGTGTTGCAGTCTTGGGGTTTCATAATTTTTAAGTTGTTTTGAGCATGGGAGGCCTGTTTAACTAGGAAAAAATCATTTGTTTTTTATTTCCTCTTAGATATAAGTTCAATAATTTCATATCTAATGGATTCATGGGCTATATTTTTCTGTTGATGCTCATATTTTTGAAAAATGTGTTTCATGTGAAAGTATTGCTGATTTTTCCATTTTGGGATATTACAGTGGTATCAGAGCATAGTCTTGGCTCAGCCTATGCTCTTCATCCATCATGGAGTCTTCTCATGGGGAGGAGAAGATCTGCAAGAGAAATAAATTCAAACCCTTATTTTTTGGAGGAAAGATGTTCTCAACACTTCTCTTTCAAACTCTGCAGGGTAGAAGCAAAGACATTAAAGAAATGAGGAGGGAAAGACATAGAAGTCCCTCAACAAGATCTGCAAGATATATACATGAGGAAAGCTCTAATTCCTCATCTTATGGGTGTTATCATTCAGCCACATCATCATATTTACAATGCTCTATCAGCCAATTTTTCATGAAGAATAAGAAGCAAAAAGGAGATGTGCCAAGGGAGGAGACTCTTGGTGATTATTTGCAAGAGTATGAAGCTCAATCTAAGGGGTTCAAAGATCACTTGAACTTCCAAGGGTTTTGCAAGATCAAAGAAGGAAGGAGCACAAAGGGCAAGAAACATGGTGAGGGTATATTATTTCTATCCACTTTTGATGGATCACCTAAATCTCCAGCTAGGGCTTGGGTGAAGGAGCTAGACACCTATGTGCAACAACATCAAGTTTCAAAAAAAGTAGCCATAAAAGTAGCAGTGTTGTATCTTGAGGGTAAGGCTTATGCTTGGTGTTTGTTTGAATCTTATTCCTTAAAGAACACAAATACACCTACTTATGCAAATTCATTAGAAGAATAATGGAAAGGTTTGATAAAGAATATTATGAAGCACTTTCTATGGAGCTTGTCAAACCACATTAAACAAAAAATTTGCATGGATTGGAAGGGTCCCTAAATTTAGCTCCATTTCAGAAAACCATTTAAGGGGATGGAAACATGTATGATGTTTTGCCAAGGGCAAAGTCCCCATTGCATGAAGATCTTTCTTTTCAAGAGGAAGACATGGAGATTCCTCCTTCAAAAGAAGACCAACATCTAAGGTCTCTTATTGATGATGAGGCATTTTCAACTATGGAAGAGAAGGCTGGAGATGATAACGCATTCATAACAAGAGAACATCTAGAACATCATGAAGAGGAAGATGGAGCACTTGCTCCAAAGAAAGAAACTCTTGCACTCTTGCAAGGAGTTCCAAAGAATCTCACATATGGATATTGTGGCACAAACCATGTGGAGCAAGTGCCATCATTATCAAATGGTGAGATATTGAAGATAGAAGAAGGAAGAGAGGAGGGCAAGCACCACATGATGAGGATAATACACCCGTCTTTATTTCAGAAGGCTGATGCACAAATAAGGCAAGAAGATCTATGCAGGGAAGGTAAGGACAAATCTGTCCACACATATACACATCCTACTATATGCCTTGATGTCTCTTTACATGGAGGCATTCCACTAGGGCGACCTCCTGATGGGAGGAAAAATAATGTGTTCTCCCAACTATGGGAAGCATATACATACTTGGCTAAGGAAGGAGCCTTGGGAGAAACTAGCACAGTGCATAGAATATTTCATGGATTCAAAAGAGAGGTAAGAAATTTTCTGAGTTGGACATTGATATCTCCCACTCAGTTATTTTCTCTGAAAAAGAAGAATTCAGAAGTCTATGATGGCATGGACATGATGTCATATGGAAACTCCATATCTTTGGGGAAGCCAATGATATTTTCATTCACAAAAGAGATTTCTGAACATGACAAGAGGATATCAACACTCTTGCATGTATGGGCCACATTGAGGAAGTTTTGGAAGACAAGGACTTTCCAAGGGGAGGTTGACTTCCATCTACTTCAACCTTGTCTTGAGAAAGATCAGCTGCAAAGGAGGAAGCACAAGGAATTTGATAGTACTACAACATGTGACTTTAACATCAAGCATGTCAAGGAACATAGCCATGCTATGACAGGGGTTGCATTTCAGATTTCTACAGCACTGTCATTGTTAGGGAGCCTAGATCCTTATTGGGATTCCCAACTTTTGATGGAATACTCCAAGGACCTTTTCACATGTAAGTTTATTGATGGGAAAGTGATGGATGGGAGGTATAAAGTAGTTTAGGGAGTCATTTATTCCCAAGATTAGATCTATTTGGCTAGAGACTCCAAGATCAAGGAGAAACTAGTTAATGTAGCCTATGAGATATTTCTTTCAAAACCCACTGGTTTCATTAGAACATATCATACTATCTTATATGGATTCATGTGGGATAGCTTCAAAGAGGAGATGCACTCTCATATGAGTAAGTGCATGGGTAAATTTCTGGTTGAGGAGGAACATAGCTCTTTGGAAGAGTTATCATTACCACCTCCTTATTCATTGAGTGTGAGAAGGAGCTCATCCATGAGCTACATTGCTGATTTAAACCAAGTATATGATAAACATTGTATTGCTGAACGTCGTGATCTATTTATTATGTACTTTCATTTTATTAACACTCATGTGCAGGTCTTGGCTCCAAGAGGGGGCACTCTTTCTTATGGGTTTCATGAGCCTCCTTGAGCCATGAACAATGGAGATGTTGACCATCCCCCAATAGATTTTTGGGAGATGTTTTATTTTTCATGGTGTGCTTCATTAGCACCAACTATCATACACCTTATCCAAGCATGAAATAAGGATGGGGAAGCAAACAAGTGTTGGGAAAAACACTTGTCATATCACATTCTATGGTAGTTGGGGGTAAAACTATGCTGGTTGCACATGAGAAACCATTATCCTTCTCCTTCATTTCATATGGCAGCTAGCATGATTTCAATTATGATTCCATATGCTAAAGATGTTCTTATATTTATTGGGGACATGATTGGAGGAGAGGCACATTGGTTGAATGTGTCATTTGGGAAAGAGATTTCCCACACTTTTTGCACTACATGTTTCAAGGGAAGCATGGGAAAGGATATCGCTACCATAATATATCACTTGTTTATTTATGAGGTGGGCCATATGATTGTTTGGAGCACTTGGAACATACCTCTCATGAGCATTTGGGAGGAATTTTTCTATGAATTACCAAGCTGGGAGGTGATTCATTTCATTTGGATGATAGCGTGGAGGTGGGAGTCCTTCATTGATGATGAAATTCCCCTTGATGGTCATCACTTCTATCTTGAGGAGGCCCTTGATTAGCAAGAAGGTTTCCATGTAGACCTTCCTTTCTTTCATGATGAGAGCCATTTGGTTTATTCACCAAAGGCCAACTTGCACACATGGGAGGAACCATTGGGAGACAAAATTATTGTAGAATATCTTAAGCAATGGTGGAAACTATTGGACATGAAGGCCACAAGAGGAGGAGGGGAGATTTTGCAGCACCCTTGAAGTTGCTTGAGAACAATCAACATTTGGGAGGGGAAGACTGTAATAATCCTAAATTAGCATGCAGCTAATAGGAATATTAATTTTTCTTTTAAAATCTAGATATATGAATAAATGGGTAAGGAGGCTCATAAGTTACTTAAGTATGAATAAAAATCCCTCATAATGTGAAAAGGGATCATGTAATAACTAGATCAAGCATCCACATGTGTGAACAGGGTCTAAAATGTGTGGAAAAATTCAATTTTGAACAAGTTGCAACACTTTTATATGAGGAGTAGATCCTAAATGAAGACAACTCAATGTGAATGAAGATCAATCTAGCTAGTCAAAATGAAGACACCGTGAGTGTGAAAGGAGACAAGGCATGAAGATCCAGTCAAGGTTGATGTACTCAAGATTGATCCAATCAAGATTGACTAAATCAAACAACGCGAGAAAACGTAATTTGGATGGAGGAACCTTTGCATGGAAGCAACCTCATAATGGGGTGGGACCCTTGGTGAGGAAGCTCGTCAACTATATAATGGAGGAGATGGAAACCATATGGGAATGATTGAAGATTATATTTTTTATGTGGTCTGTTTAGACTTCTTGCATTCTTTGGTTGTTTAGCTAAGTTTTCTGCACTGTTTAATGCAAGGGTTTTCCCATGCAGGGATTCCCTACTCTTTCTTGGAGATCTTGTTTAAGAAATCTAAGAGGAGATTTCTGAGCTGAATTTTCCACTATCTGGTGTTAGGCCAAGCATTTTCCTTCAGAAAAACACAGTCCCTTGTAGAAACTACATTATTTCTTAAGGTGTGCAGTGGGAGGGGTTAAAACCCCACTTTTGTGAGCTAGTTTCCCAGGAGGAGGATCAACCTTTTTCCCAAAAAGTTAGTGGGAGAGTCTACATCCATTTCTTTGCATGTTTAGCCATTTTTATGAATAGATTCAGCTATACACCGTGATTCAGCCATATATCTGCAACATTTATTTCTTGTATATCATTTCTGTCAAGAAACCCTTGCTAGGTCATCTTGGATCTATGTAAAAAGAGACTAGATCTCTGTTTTTATGCCTGATTGAGTAATCTAATAGAAGATCTGATTTTTCTCTCCATTTTCTGAGCATAAACCTTAAATAACTGCGTAGTCTCTTTATGCAGTAACTTATGTGTGTTGCAGTCTTGGGGTTTCATCATTTTTAAGTTGTTTTGAGCATGGGAGGCCTGTTTAACTAGGCAAAATTCATTTGTTTCTGATTTCCTCTTATATCTAAGTTCAATAATGTCATATCAAATGGATTCATGGGCTGCATTTTTCTGTTGATGCTCATATTTCCGAAAAATGTGTTTTATGTGCAAGTATTACTGTTTTTCCCATTTTGGTATATTACATAGGAGGACACCTGGCAGAGAATTGGAGGGTTTCTGAAATGGTTTGAGTGCTTTAAAGGTGTAGGAGGCCCTCCCGGCCAAGCATGAAATGCCTAGCTAAATGGTGGGTCGGTTCAGGAAAATGCACAATGCCATGTTCCAAGCGCACAACGCCAAGGTCCTTTTGCCAGGCCTGTCGGGAAAAATCGGGCAAGCACGCAGTGCTTTGCGAGGTGCACAGCACCACGTTCCAGGTGTGCAGCACCTTTAAAAAATGCACGGGAAATTTTTTCAATGACATAGTGCCCTACTCCAGGCGAGAAATGCTAACCCGAACGTGGAGTGCCTCAACACTTATCTAATTTTTTACCCGAAAAACTCACAGTTTCCTCTCTTGAAAACCCTGATGACTTAGCAAGTGAACAATGAGTTGTTGAAGTTTTGAGATGACCTTTTATAGACTCAAGGATTTAAATTTATCTTTACAAATCCATTCTCTAATGTTTTCAAAGTCACTTCCCTTTTCCTTTCTCACTGATATTTCTTGAATTTTTGTTTGTAGGTTGCTGGAGTTGTGAAACTTTCTTTTTATTTGATCTTGAAAACTTGACATATTTATATTGACACAGCAGCAACCTTAAAATCATATTTTTCTTCCTCCTTGGAGCTCAACATCATGTTTTTTATCTTTTGACAACTGCTACTTTGTAGTTGACTGAAATGATAATTTGACTCCCTTTTGATCCCGGAGGCTTGATATGTTTATTTTGACATAGCAGCAGCCTCCCAAATCCTCTCTTATTTCCATGATGAGGTCTAACTCAACTCCTTACCTTATTTGAATAACCTTTTTACATTGTCTGCATGCAGGCTTGCTAAGATGATGAATGTGACTTCTTCTTTTGGTCATGGAGGCATGGAAAATTCCTCTTGAGACCTTTAGGACTCAAACACAAGGAAACATTTTCAATACCCCTTTCTTGCTGGAATCATGGAGCTTTTAACCTACACTTTGCTTATCTAGGCATGGCAAACTAATTTTTCACAATTCTGGGATCTGATCATAGTGGCATCTTCAAAATCTTTCTTTGCTATCATCATGGAGTTCAAACCATGATTTTCACCTTCTTTGGCCACTTTCCCAAAACCATAGGTGTTTGTAGTGCTTGAAAAAAATTATTAATGTTATCTTCTAATTTCTCTATAGCCCTTTCAAGTTCACTCATTTATGTCTAGTTCACCTCACCTTTTTCCCCTTTTTATCAATAGTTTCTGATAAACTTCTTTCATGTTTGGTTTGGTGGGTCTTCTCCAGATCATTTCTGCCATTTGATTCACTGTTTGGCACTTTGCTGGGCTATCAAGCTCAAAAAACTTAGTTCTCCTTAAAACCAAGTTGTTTTCCCCTCTCCTTTCTATGAATATATTTACTCAGGAGCATATTTCTTACTTTACCAACTTTCTGCTGATAGACATTTTAACACTCCTGCAAAAGTGTCAAAGTTCACGTTTACCCTTTGCAAAACTTGAATTTGATAAGGTATTATTCTTTGGAAACTTATATATTTCTTCTTGAGTAACCATGCCTCATCATTCCAATACCTCTGAACCAAATTCTTAATAAAGAAAAATAGTGTCTGAAACAACAATGATTTATCTTGGAACATATGAAACCCTAATTGACCTAGTGGGACGACTCCTTGACCTGGTCTTTGACTGAAACTTGGCTTGGAGTCTTCAAGTGTAAAAATATAGTATTTACAAAGTGATGTACTGAAGATCCAAAATCCAATGTACTTCATTTATCTAAAGAGCCTACAAAGATAGTTTTGAGACCATCAATGCTTGAGGAACCTGGTAAACATGGGAAGGAATAGGCTTATAGGTAACTCTAGATATAAAGTGGAGTTATGGGCAAGGGAAAAAAAGAGTGATGAGGTCATAGGTAGGAAAAAAGGATGGAGATGAGTGACACAAGCCCACAAGGAGTTTTTAAGGGGTGGCATGGTGACCATGAAACGGCAAGGTTGATAGGATAGTGAAAATTTTCCTATAAGGATAATGAAGGCAGTGTGATTTCTAAAACTCAAAATATTCATGGAATTTTGTTTTTTAGAAATCTAGAGCCAATCTATAGTCATCTTTAGATAGTAAAAAATATTGATGACTAACAGAGGACAATCATGAAACTGAGCAAGAATTTAAGCTAATTGACCTTGATGATGAGGATGAGGAGAGGATCACCAACATGTTGATTGAAAGAAAGGATGCCAAGATTAGTGAGCTTCAAGCTAATCTTGGTAGGGCTAAGAATGTGATTAACTATTTTGAGTTAGAGAATCAGCAGTTAGAGGAAAAGAAGGCCATCAGTGAGATTAGAGAAATCAAAGCTCAGAAAGAGGCTGGAAGAGCCAAGGCTTTTCTAGATGAGACCTTGGGCACTTTTGATGACAGTGAGGATGAGGAAGAACAACTTCCTAGGAAGATACCAAGGATAATTGGGTTGAAGAAGGCTTTAGCCCGGGAAAGATAGAAAGAAGAAGAATTGGCAGAGAAACTCACTCCAAGTGAGCTGATTGCCATAGAAATTGGTGGAGATAGGGAATATTGGATAGAGAGGGAAAAATTGCACCTAGAGGGTCAGCTAGAGAAGGCCAAGAGAGACACTGACATGCAGAGAAAGATGGCAAAGCATTATGCCATGAGAAACAGGATTGCAAGGTCCAAGCTCAAACAAGCCCTTGAAAATATTCAAGCTCAAAATGAGGCAACAGAGAAAGAAAAACTGAACATTCTTGTTGATGTTTCCCTCCAAGCCTCCCAACCATGTTCAACAAAACAATTCCATTTTTGGCATCTTTTTGCAAATTTTCAAATTTTGACAGTTTGGCTTGTAGAAAATTGGGCCAAACGTGCAACACCACTGGCATTGTGCTCTTTTTTGAGGCACTCAAATGCAAAAAAATTAACATATTAATTTTCCTCATGCCAAGGACATCATCCTCAGAAAAGTTTAGACCGTTTGGAGAAAAACTAGTCCCTCAAATGTAATATTCCCAAATGGGGATTGCAACAATACAATGCAAATTTGCAAGAAAATAACGCAAATCATCTATGACAAAGTATGAGGCCAATATGGAGACCTTTCAAATGTATTTTTAGCAGAAAAATACATGTATAATATGGCCCATAAGATGCATAACTGGAAATACAAGTCACAAATGAGAGAAAATCCTCAAAAAGAGGTGCTGCAACCATGTATTAAGACTGAAAAGGGATTTACAACATTTTTTTATTAGGATGCAATAGATTTTGATTACACTTCAAATCTAGAGAAAATGAGTGCATGAAAAGTTAGATCTATAACAGATCCATACACTATATAGGCTCTTCTTCAAAACCCCCTTGGGGTTTTTAGCATTACACCGTGTACAAGTTATAGATCTGAGTTGCAAGATTGAAGATCTGCAGAAATATTCAGATCCGAAACTGGATCTGATCTAATATGAAACAAGAGAATGATCCCTCCAATGGATATCCAAAGTGAAGGGAAGATCCCCAACACTTGAAAACCAACTCTCCAGATGGTGTACCAAAAGACCCGACCACAACACCTACAGAAATAACGGAGATTTAGAAGTAAAACTGTGTTGTATGGTTTAGAATATGGTTGGCCATATGCCAAGATCTAAAAATGATGCTCCAATTATCCAATACTCTCTTTCCACTGGAATATAAGTCTCCTCCACTGAGAAGAAGCACTGAAATGGCCTAGATCTGAAGAGATCTAGCCTCCACTTGCTACAGCCTGCAAAGACAACCAAACCCTCAACAGGTTCTGTGTTGTAGTTGAAATAAGAAGCTTGGCCTTTAGCCAGATAGTGGACAATACAATGCAAACTCTTCCAAGAGGCCTCTCAAGGAAAGAGGTGGGATTCCCGATCAAGAACACCCAATGCTAAACAACATTATTCTCAGCTAAACAACAAGAGAATGATATATGTCTAAAAAGAAAATATATTCAGAAATAGAATATCATCAACAAACTTCTAATGTTGCCATCCTCTTCCTTTTATAAGTTAAGATCTTGCAGACCCTAAACCACTTCTAATGAGATCACTTCTTTCACACAATCCATCTCCATATAAAATGACGTTGTGCCTCATTGATGGCCACTCCTCCATGACAATGTTGTAGATTTGGTCAAGGTTGACCCAGTCAAAATATCCAACCCCTTTCACACCTAAGGGTGCTTGTTTAAAAAACCAAGATTTAGCCTTTTTTGACATTTGCCATTGATTTATTATTTATTGAGTATTGTGAACCTCCTTTTCTCTTTTATTCTTCAAATAAATAAATAAAACAAGAATGAATATTCCAATTAGCTTAGGACTAATTGGGAATATTATAGTCCTCCCCTCCCAAATGTTGCTTGTCCTCAAGCAACTAGTAAGGTGAGTGATGCAACTCTTTCCCTCCTCCATATGTGACACCATCATATGATAAGCTTCCTCCATAAGCTAATTTTTCACCAATCCAACCCTCCATGAATTTCTCCTCAAAGTTATCATGAGATGTAAATAATCCATCCTATAAGGAGACAATAACTCAAATGAAACTAACATGGTTTGCCCAATGTTCTCCCTGAAACATGTAGCATAAGATACATGGAGAATATACATCACATAGGGCACATACATAGCTCCCATCCTCCCTCCCTACATTCCCATAAAAAGTACAAGTACATCATCAATGTATGGGAGTAAAACTACATACAAACAAATACAAATTCATGCATATGGAGGTGGGTGATAGTCCCACATGTGGAACCAACGCAGTGCATCTCCTGCTTGCATCAAATCAAGATGTGGTAAGTGGTTTCCCCACCACTTACTTTCTTCCATGTCATATCACTAAGGCTGAAAGTGTGAGATATATTTGGTTCCTTAGGAATGCACCCATCATGAAACAAGATCTCCCTTTGTCCACAAAGGGAGTGGCCAAGTTCAGAAATTTTTGTAGCCCAAATTTGGCCATGAAGTTTATAAGGTACAATACTCCTCCTTGGAGTCTGTTAGGTTCCTGTGATTTGTTATATTGGTGAGATCAAAGGCACAGGGTAAAATCAGACCAGTCTTTGGAGTACTAGGACCTAGCCTTCCTGGACTCATAGAGGGCTCTCTCTATTTGTGCAAAGGATGTGAACTTGTTTTATTTTAGGGTTTTGATTTTAGGCTAGTTGTTAAGTGTAGGGTTTGTTTGTTTGTTTTGGTTGGTTAAGATTATCAAGTAGAATAGATAGAGTGAGGGATCTTAAATTCATTGGTCTATGGAGTCAATAAAAGTCATGGGAAGTTTCAACAATAAATTAGGGTGGATCACAAGGCAAATCTAGCATGGTTAAATGGATTTTCAAGGTTTTTGTGAAATGAAATGAACATCAAGTTAGTGAACAAAGTAGGGCAAAGGGAAATTAAGAATCCTTTGTCATGTACTTAAAACAAGAAGAGACTTCAAAACTATTTAGCATAAAGAAGTAATAAATATATAGGGCACACTAATAACTCTTTGATTCAACTCAAGCAAGTAAGCATTTCAGACAAACAATCTAATGAAATATAGAAGGCGAGAAACTCATTTAACTTCTAGTGATTTCAATTTCAAGGTTAGAAAAAATTTAAGATAAACATATAACTTTAATCAAAGAAGAGGTAATGCCTAAAAATCATTGATCATAGCCATAAAGATCTCCAAAACAACTATTCAAGCATGGACAAAGGGTATGATCAAAACATAGCCTCTTTGGCAAACCTAATTAGTGGTACTTTAGAGAGAGATCCCAATAACAGTGTTTTAGTGACATCAAACAAGCAGGGCTAACCATAAAACATCTTTGGTACCTACTGTATTAAACCATTCATGAAATAAACAAGCTTAGGTGGTCTAGAGAGCAATTAAGAATTCTCTAAAATGACCTAGAAGAGGAAAACATAGAGGCAGTGAAGAACAAACAGAGCTAAGGTGCCTTTGAAAAACATTTCCTAGTCTAAAAACTTTGTCCTACTGCAATTTAGAAGGATGAAACACAATGATACATAAGAAAACAATAACTAAATAGAATCACATCACCATTAACCAAGCTCATGGATCCTGCAAGCAACCTTCTCCATCATCAATCAAGACAAGGCATTCACGAACTCCACAATACCAATTTCTTCTCTAATCTCCAAAAAAAACTATGTATTGCTCCAAATAGTCATCAAATAAAAACCTCTTACAATGAGGCCCTCATGCTCTATTTATCTAGCAAAGGAGGGAAAAAACCCTAACTAGGGTTTGAAAATGTCAAAACTAGTCATAAATGTCATTTATGCCTAAGAGACTATGCAAGGCCCAAGGCACAAAATATCTCGTGAAATAAATGCCAAAATAACTCCTAGAACCTAATTTTGGATTGATTTGCCTCAAAAAACATTAAAATATCATTTCACAATTAATGATTGTCTTTTGTTGACGTTTGGCCAAAAATGCACAGTGAGGTCTAAATGCGCAACGCCTTCCCGGGTAGAAAATGGGTCCACTTGGAGCCAAGTTTTGGTGACCTTCCCAATGTCAGAATTTGCTCCGTGATGGCCCGTTGGAAAGATGGCTGAATCTAATTTCCAAATATACCCTTGGTTTCTTGATTGAGATCCATTAACTTGTCCAAAATGCGAATTTCCAAAAATAGCTCTAGGCGCAGTGCCAGGTCTGTAAATGAGGCAAAAAAGGTGAAAAATGAGGTGTTTTTTGGCCTTTTGAGGGGTCAAAAATGCTCCAAATGCTCTGAAATTTGGTGCACATACTATAATTGAGCCAAGGATTCCAAAAATTCTAATTTTTCATCCTGAGGATGCCTGATATGAAAGCGTAGCGCAAGGGGTGCAACACTTAAAGGCCTCAAAATTTGTAAAAAACCAAAAGTTGTCAAAATTCTCCCAAATTTGGTGGATGTCTGCCTCATGGGGTTTGAGAGACCTGTAGAGAATATTATGCCAAGTTTCCAAGTTTAGCTTGGCCTTTTTCCTCTTTGAGTGCATGGATCTTGGTTTGGGCCTTTTTGAGTTTAACCCTTGCAAGTTGGTTCCTTCGGGCATAATGCTTGGTCATCTTCCATTGGAGATCAAGATCCTAATTTTCTTTCTTCAATTTAGCCTCCAAGTGTATGTTGGCTCTCTCCAAACAAGGCTCCTGATCATGTGCTATCTCCATGGCCAACAACTCATCTATAGGGAGCTGCTCTGCTAAGGTCTATTCTTGTTCTCTTTTTTTTGCCAATGCCTTCTTCAATCCCATGGTTCTAGGTCTCCTTCTAGATTGCCCTTCTTCATCCTCACTCTCCTCATTGGTGCCAATGAACTATTCTATCTTTACATGTGCCCTTTGGGCTTCTTTCTAGGCCCTGATGGCTCTAGCATCATAAACAAAAATTTGTGCTCCTAGCTACCTGTTCTCCATCTCAAGGGCATCATTCACACTCTTGGCCCTATTCAGATTTGCTTGGAGGTCTTCAATGAGGGCATTTTTTTTCTACATGAGAAATTTTGAGATCCTTTCTTCATTCTCCTCATCACTATCAATCTGAATGATTTCCAGCTCCTTCTCAAGCTCATGATCTTATTCTTCTTCCTTTACCTTTTGTTTTCCTTTTTCTAGTGGCTGAGCTGAGGTGGATGGCATGATCCCTTGCCTTTTCGAGGTAGAAAACACAAGCCTTTGTCCTCTTCTATATGTCAATGGAAGAGGTTTTCCTGTGATCTTGTTGGTGTCTTCCTCATGACTGTGATCCTTGTTGTTTTTTACCTCTTTTCCTTCAACATTAGCCTCACTACTGGCTTCTTCACTGATTTGTGCACTCTCATCTTGTTATTCATTTTAGCTTCCTTCACCATTGCTGTGACCTTCATTTTGACTACCTTATTTACCTTTTCCCTCATCTCTGTCATGACTAAGACCCTCACTGTTTTGACTATCATTAGGGCTCTTATTCTTACTGCTTTCTTCATGATCATCCTCTGGTTCTTGGTTACATGCCTCATTTGTGCCCATGCTATCCTCTTCCTCCTCATCCTCAACATTTTCAGTGTGATTGTTGCTTTCTTCATCACTTACCTCTTTTTCATCATCATCTACCTCAATGGCCTCTGCTTCATTTCTGATTTCTTGTTCATAATTTCTTGGCCCATTCCCATTGTCGTCTTATTCATTTTCTTCACTGTCATCACCCTCCTCTATTTCCATGTTGTCTGCTTCTTGTTGGCTCAACTCATAATCTCCTTCATCCTCATTTTGGTTTGACTCATTGTCATCTTCACCCATATTTTCACTTGACTTTTCACTGCCACTTCCTTCTTGATCTGATGCATCAAGAGAAGATGGGGAAGGGAGATTTTCTTGAGGAGAGGATACTTGGGTAGATTACGAGTCATGGTAAGTAGGAGGTGATGGAGGAGTGAAGGGAGTAGGATGAGATGATGAGGGTAAACTTGGTTGGTGATGGGGCTGAGGGCTTGTGAATACTTCATGAGCTATGGACACCTCCCAAGGTATGCCTTTTTTCTCTAGCTGATGTAGCACCACCATATTGATCAAGGAGTGGTGGAAAAAAATATGCATTTGCTGGGAATAGTTCCTCCTCCGGACAATAGAAGACATCTCGTCGATAATTCAATACAAGTAATAGGGAAAATGAAGCATCTTGACCCTAGTGAAATTCATGAGTAATATGACATGGTAAGAGTAGAGCCTGGATTATCTCCCCTCACATGTAAATTATTTCATGATGACCTTCATTAGGGGTGCATACCTCTCTAGTAAGTGTGAGAAAGGGAAAATATTCTTGCAACCTTCTTTATACCTAGGCTTGAGGAAAGGCTCATAGTAACTTATGTCAAACTTTGACCTTTTGAACCACTTTTCACTAACATTAGGAAGTCTAGTAGCTTGAGCAATGGTATCTGATGAGAGTTAAAAGGTCACCCCTACCAAGCTTTATTGTTTGTTATGTAGGTTAAGAATGAATAACCTTGTAAGATCTGGGTGATTTTGTACTTGTTTGACCCTTTCACAGAACTGAAAACACCTTACAATCTAAAAGCATCTGAGAATCATGGGAGAGGCAGTAATCTCCATAGTGTCTTAAGGTTCAAATATCTTAGCCTTCCCACCCTTTTTCTTTTGTCTCATAGGCACTTTTCCTCCTTCACTGCTGACACTCGCTTCTTCTCCTGACATGGTGACTAGGGTTGCCTTTAGACAAACTCAGGCCTGCTTGTGAAACTTGGTAGGAGGAATGGAATGAAAATATGGCGAGGGAAGTTCTTGTAAATGAATAAGATGGAGGTCTGAGTTTATGGCTGACCTCCCTTGAGCTTTGATGAAGGCTTATCTTGAACTGATTGTAATTACCCCAATTGACACCCCCTTTTAACTGATAATTTTTGTTTGGAGGTCAAAACATGTTTGTTTACCATGAGGAATTAGGGCTTCTAATCACTAGGGTTTAGTCATTTCTTTTAACCATTTAAATCATCAAAACAACTTGGAGGATAAGGAAAAGTAGCCACCTACCAACCTTTGACTTTCTTTGTAGGTCTTGAAGGCAGTTTGGAGGTGCTCCCTGGTGATTTTTAGCAATTTTCCAACTGGAAGAAGGTTTATTGCCCTAAGCGAAGCGTCGGGAAAAAACCTGGGCCTTTCGGGTCCTCCTAGGTGCAGCACTACCCATGTTCAGGTTTTTGAGGCTCCTGAGCGCAGCATTGCATGAGCTTTGGGCCTGTCGGGCTTCTCTGAGCGCAGTGTTGCCTGCATGCAGGCTTGCCGAGCTACTCCTTAAGTGCAACGCTGGAAATTTCTGTGGGTCTGTCGGGAAAAAATAGGCGAACGGGTAGCACTGAGTTGTAAGTGTAGCATGCTCCCTTCTAAGCACATCACGCTCCCTACGCGCAGCGCCAGGTGCTCTAAGCGTGACGCCTACTCCAAAGCATAGCACCGGGTGACTTTGCCCCAAATTTGACTGAAACTCAGAGATTTCCTCCTTGAATGTTTTTTAGCTCTTCTCAAATGAAAAATAATATGGGAGGAGATTAAAAATGGTCTTTATATCTTTGGGTAAATAAATTTTCTCATGTTTTTGGTCTCTTTATCACTTTGGCTGATATCCTTTTTTGACCTTTTGTAATATGTCACTTAAAAACATTCAAATGGTATTTTCCCTTTAAAAAATTCTTCTTTGTTTATTTTCAGGCTGTTGACATGGTGAAACTTGACTCCCTTTGGCCTGTTGATGATTTTAACACTTTGTTCTTACCCATTTTGTCATATCAGAACCCTAAAACTGCCTTCTCTGTTATTTGAAATCTAACACATCCTTTTAGCTCATTTAGTAAGGGTAAGCTCTTCGAAACCTTTTTGAGGGACTTGTCCTTACTCTAACACTGTCAAAACCTTTATTTCTTGCATTGTGAAGTTTTGAAATCATGTTTACCCCATTTGAGTTTTATGAGTGTGGGTGACCTGAAAACTTGGTTCCTTCTCTTCTCACTGATTTTCTAGAGGTAAAATAAATCCATTTTTGACAAGTGCCATAGTCTTAACAATCATGTATTTTGTCTCCTCTTGGCCACTTCTGATTTTTTGCAGGTGCCATGACATAATGATTCAACTTGGTCTGATGCTTCTTAATGTTGGACACATTCAGCTTGGAAAACCCTGGAACTCACTTACAACAGTCTCTTAAAACTTTCTTTCTATTTTCATCAAGAAGGCTCATTATCTTCATTTCACACTCTCTTTGACCATATTCATCATGACAAACTCCTTGGAATGAGTTTGGAATATTCGCAAGAAATGATATTCTGAGGAAAACTTTGCTGCTCTTATGGAGTCTAAACTTGCCTTTTTACCTTCTTCGATCATCTTACCAAAATTTTAGGTTTCTGGGCTGTCTAAGAAGATTTATTAGTGTTGTCTTCTAATTTATCTATAGCCCTTTCAAGTTCACTCATTTATGTTCATTTCACCTCACCATTCTCCCTTTTCCATTTATAATTTCTAAAAATATTCAATTTATTCTTGATTGTGCTGGTGTGTCTCTACCCATGTGATTTTCCGCCTTGGCTCTTTGCCTGGCACACTGCTGGCCCAATTAGTTCCTAGAAACCCTAATCTTTCTTGAACATAGGCTGCTTCCTCTTCCATTTTATTGAGTATATCTCCTAATGAGGAGCACGCCTCTTACCTTACTAATTTTACTGTTGATAATCACCTTGACACTCCTGCAGAAATGTCAAAAAATGAATAGCTGTCCTTTGCAGAAATTGAACTTGATAAGGAGGTCTTCCTTGGATGATTTTCTTGATATGAGTTGGAAAAACAGGTGCTGATATTTTTCACCTTTTAATTCAACTTCTAGCACATGAAAAACAATGATTTGGAACACTAAAGATAACCCTACAACCTATGAAACCCTAGTGACCTAGTGGAAATCTCTTTGACTTGGTATTTGAGTGAAATATTGGCTTAGGGTCTTCAAGTATGAAAATCAGATTTTTTTGACAAATTGATGTATTGAAGATCCAAAATCCAATGTACTTGATTTATCTAAAGAGCCTATAGAGATGGATTTAAGACCATCAATGCTTGAGGCATTTGATGAACATGAGAAAGGGTAGGTTGTTTGGCAATCTTAGATGGAAAGTGGAACGGTTAAGCATAGGAAAAACATAGTAATGAGGTTATGGGTGTGAAAACGGGACAGAGATGAGTGTCATAACCCCATGAGGGGTCTTCTAGTAGTGATAGGCTAACCAGGGAATGCTAGAGTAGTAAAATAATGAAAATTTTGTTTTAAGGATAATGAAAGCAGTCATATTTCTAAAACTCAAAATATTCATGAATCTTGTTTTTAGAAATCTAGGACAAGTATTTAGTCATATAACAATAGAAAAAATTACTGATGACTAACAGTGGCTCCACTTGGGGAGGGAAACTCCTTTTCAGGAGGTGTCTAGAACTTCAGATATCAAATCTCTAAGTTTATGAAGACCAGTGCCTTATCCATTGGGTAGATTTTTCTTCTTTCATTTGCTAATGTTTTCCCTGGAGGTATGATCTTAAGAATCTGAAAAACATGATTGCATCAACCTCATCTCTACCTACCCATCATACCTTTGCCTATCATTTTTTCTTCTTGGGGGTGCACCTGGACTAGAAAACCGTTGACATTATTTTTCTTTTGAAAGCAAAACAACCTATATATTTGTACCCTTATTACTTCCAACAGTTCAAATTATGCTAGTAAACTCTTTTATTCTCTACCTAGACTATTCATCTGTCAATATTAAGTTATTTGACAGGCTTCATTCTATAATCTACTAACAAGAAATTGAAAGCATAATTTAAACCAGGATTAAGCTATCTGATTTACCATGGGCTGTGGCATTGGGACAAGCTACACATAGACATTATTTTTGTACAAACAAAACTAGAAAGTATGAGGGATATGTTTCATCATTTGTTATTCATCCCTATCTTTCTCTTTGGTTTAGATTTTAGCATTGAGAACTAGCATATTTTCTTCCTAATCTATTCCTACTGACAAGTCAAGTTTAAATGATTTGGCAAGCCTTCTTTCACTAACCTATCAACAGAAATTTAAAACATGTTCGGCCATGATTAGGCTAGATGACTGAAAAAGACTCTTTTTCTTAACCAGTAGTGGAATTTAGGCTTGCACACTTTTAGTAGTACTCTTTTTTGGGGATGGGGCTGTACCTCTTCTTTAAATCTGCCCTCTTTTTCCTTCTTTCTTTGTTTTGTGTTTTTTGTTTTTATGATCTCTCATCATGCAATGATATGTACAATGAATGAAATTTTGAAACTAGGACTCTTGACAGAAATAGTGGTTGAGCATCCTGCCATTGACAGGATCTCCAAATAACTCTTCTTCATTCAGCTCTTGTAAACAGAAAACATTTTTACCTCCATTTAAGTGCATGGTGTAAGGAATTTTCCAAATATTTTCAAATAGGCAATGCTCTCCTTTTCATTTTATCCTTGAGTCTTGCTTCCAAACTTTGCTTCTGTTTAAAATCCTTCTTAGGTGAAAAAGGTATTCTTTGTTAGTTTTAAGACAGTCAATGAAGTCATTAATGTATATCATAGTGAAATAAATCAAAATGGGAGCCATGGCCTTTTGGAAAATAGATTCCTCTCTCCTAAACCCAGAAGGCATTTGATTAAACATGTAGGTGCCCCAAGGTGCTTTGAAAGTGGTTTTATGTTGATTAATTGGAAGTGTTATCACCTTATTGTAACCTGAAACACTAAAAAGCAATTACATCTTGTTAGAACCTTCTACCATTTGTAGTGTATCATTTATCTTAGGAAAAGGGTATTTGTACTTCAGGGAGGTTTTTTGTAGGTACCTAAAGTCTATACATAGCCTGTTTCCCTTTTCTTTATTACTTACTAACCCAATTTTCTCAAAATTTTCTTGGTATCTCTTGAAAGGAAACCTTCTTTGAATAATGTTTTTGTCACAAGTTTTTAAGATTTCATCACCAAATACAAAAGCATTGTGAAAGTCTTTGCACAACCTTATGTATTTTTGTTTTATGTAAGGTGACATAATTTTTGATAACTTAATCATTTTGGGTTTTTCTAGGCTACCTACATTGTATTCCTCTATATCAGTCTTGGTAGATACTACTTTAGGCTCCTTAACAATATTTTTGGAATTCAACAAGTCTTCTGAAGTGACAAAACCTTTTTTTGATGAGTTGTCTTTGTATGACAAGACCTTAAGGCTCCTTTGATCCAGGTTTTTAGAAAAATCTGCTATATGAAAGTATTACAACATTTCTACATTGGAATAAGGGAATGGTTTTGTTTTTGATGTGTGTTCTTCATTTGAGAAACATTATTCATATTCTAAGCTTGGTTTTGGTTTTGAAATTTTATTTTCAGTGTGGAGAAAATTAAGTTCAGCCTTGCCATCATGTTGTTGTTCCAAGCTTTTAGAGTTTTGGCTGTTCAGTTCTTCATGCAGTGTCTGGTTTGACTGTTCAGGTATGTCTGGATATGTCTCAACTTCATTTAACTTTTCATCAATGTCTTCTTCATTATATAAAATGAATGAGTCAAGATCCAAATGGATGGAACAAAGAGGTGTGTTTTTTGGCCTTTCTTGGCTACTAACCATAAACTTCATGTGTGATTCCCAGTAGAATCTCCTTGTTTGGTTAAAAATAGGGATGTTAGCATATGACATGTCAAGTTGGAGGTTTCCTTGAAGCTTGGCACCCCATGATCTGGATAAAATCATGCCATAATTAGGAGGAATTTCAGTTAATACTATGTCCATGACTAGACCCTTAGCAAGGATTTGTTCCAGATTGACACATAAATCCTTGATTATACCCAAGCACTTGAATCTACTTGAATCGAAAGAATACAAGTATTTGTAAGGTTTGGTTATTTCTAGGCCTAATCTCTCCATCACTACCTTTGGCATGAGGTTGTGAGAGGCACCAGATTCTAGCATGGCATTATGTAAGATTTTTTCATGTATGTTTAGGCTAACATAGAAAGGGGAAATAGCTCCTTTTGGGTATTTTCCCTCTGGTTTAGGTCCAAACAACACCTATGGTTTGTCATCTGTCAAGTTTAGAGTATTGGCATCATTTCCCATGTTAAAAACCTTCAGAAATTTGGACCTGTAGATATATTGGGTTACCAGTTTAGTGAGAGGTATGGTTATCTTGATTTTAGAAATATCTCCCTAAATACTGAAAGGTACTTGTGTTTTAGGCATATTTAAATTAGTCTTCTCAACCATAATATTTTCTACAAGTTTAGTTTTCTGATTCTGATTTGGGACTTTGGACAAAAGAGTTTTATTAGGGCCACTATTAGAGGCACTAAGGCAGCTTGTGTCACCACTTTATTGGCTAGTTTTCTCTCTGTTTGGATCAGTTTTCTTAGGCATGGTGTTGGTACTGTCTTCTCTTCTCTTAAGAGTATTTTCAGGTGTCTTCCCAACAACAATATCTTCTTTGTTTTTTTTGGAGTTTTCTTGGTTCTTTCTGCTCCTAAGGTCATATTTTCTATGGACTTCCATTATGGCATTTTCAAATCCTAATTGATAGTCTTCAGAATCCTCATAGCTTGTTTCAGTTTGATCTAAGGAAAAGAAACCTTGTTCTTCTCGGTGAGAAAAACATCACCTTCATTGTCAAAACCTATCAAGTTTACATGGTTTTCTATAGGTTCTTCAGACTCTCTTCGCTCTTCATCCACATAATTGTCTTGGAAAGGGGGCCTGATTTGTTGGTCATTGTCTCTTGGTGTGTTTTGGGGAGGGTCTCATCTAAAGTTTGGATTCATGTTTCTGTTTTGGGGATTTCCTTGGTTTTCCCTAGGAGGTGTTCTTTCACTCAAGTTTATCCTTTCCATCATTCTTTCCATTACCCTCACTAAATTTTCAATATTGGCATTAGATGAGGAGGTTGAGGCCATAGTTTCATCTTTGTAGGTGACTCTCTTTTCTGATCTCATCCTAGCCCTTTTTTCAATCAGTTTGGCCTCTACACTAATAGCTCCATTTCGCATGTCTTCGAAAGTTAGGGGATCTCTCTCTCTTAATTGATAGGCCATGTTTGGATCTAAACCTTCTAGAAATTTTGCTAAAGCCAAGCGTTGTGGGAATTTCATGTCTAGTGGGAGGGCATTGTAAACACTATTGAACCTGGTATAATAGTCTTGGACACTTTCCCCAATATTTCTCTTAAGGTTGTTATATTCTAAGAGGATTTGGAGAGGGTTTTTATTGATTTCCCACTTGTTTATAAATGTTTGATAAAGGGAAGGGAGATCATGTATGATGTTAGGAGTCAAGATTTTCAACCATTTTTTGGCTTCTCCTCCTAAGCTTTGTGCAAAGATCCTCATTTTAATGGTTTCCTCTTATAATTCCATGTAATCAAAGGCATCATTTATCCTATATACATGCTGTTGGGCAGTGATGGATTCAGCTCCGATAAAGTGAGGGATTTTGGATTGGTAATCATGTGGAAAAGGTAATAAAGGTCGTGGTAGTGCCACGGGGGCATACCATGTTTCCATGATTAGAGGGAATATGATCCAAGGAGGATTTAAAAGGGGAGGGTTTGTGTGAGGGGGTGGGGGATGAAGTGGAGTGTTTTGAACAGTGGATTTGTGGATGGGAGTGGTAGAGGTACTTGGACCAACAAAATGATTTTGAGCAGACTTGGGATAAAAATAGCGAAAGTGAAGGAGAAAATGAAAGTTAGAGGAGTGGAAAGAGAGGCTTCTCTGCTTGAACTCTACTACAAACCTAAGGGCTCAAGGTGAATCTGGTCAATCCCACTCCGTGACTTGGTTCTGAAAAGGTTTCTTGTATGGTGCAAGTCAAACTGGGGGTCTTCCAAGGCTCTAGGATGTTTAGGGACAGAGCATGCTATATGAATGGTCCTAATAGTAGTTGAGTTTCTAGTTTTAGAAGTTTGCCACAAAATATTTTCTGGGTCATCAACTATGGTGGGAGGGTTTGGGTCCAGGTGAGATCAAGTACTGATCCTTTGTGAAGCTAGATTTAAAACCCAAGGTATAGAGAGGCTATAATTTTA
Organism: Pinus albicaulis; assembly: GCA_034641835.2. Taxonomy (NCBI): domain Eukaryota; kingdom Viridiplantae; phylum Streptophyta; class Pinopsida; order Pinales; family Pinaceae; genus Pinus; species Pinus albicaulis. The sequence goes on along the minus strand of CM076584.1, from coordinate 1,481,222,081 downwards.
TGACTATTTTTCGGAAAGCTGACCTCTCTTAGTGTTTCTAAACTCACACAGTGTGAGACTAGGCTTCTAAACTTCTTAGGGTTGATTTGACACAATCCTAAGGAAGTCTATAAATAGTAGTAAAGTTAGAAGGCCTACTGGAGGCTTGTGGAGTCGCCAGGTGGGTGTTTTTTTCTATTTTAAGGATATGTGTTTATGGTCCACCACCAATAATTGATAAAAAGAAAATCTAGGGATGTTTTGGGGTTTTCCGAGTTCCTTTATGTAGCCTTAAGGTTTCTATGAGTGTCCTATAGTTGAGTCATCATTTTGCTAGGATGGTGAAACAACCAGATTCTACTCTTTTGCTAATAGTTTGAGTTCGATTTGATAAGGGTTTCTGAAGTTCCAAGGAGTACTTAGATTGTCACTAACTCATAAAGCTCTCACCTTGATTGCCATTTATGTTAGGCAGTGAATTGGTGATAAATCAATAGATAGTATGTGATAAGGGCTTTTGAATTATTTAAGGATATATAAGCTTGTTATTTACTCAGAAGGTCCCACCATGATCACCATTATGTTAGGCGATGAGGTGGTGAGGAATCACTGGATACTATTTGACAAGGGCTTTCTGAATCTTTTAAGGATGTTTAGGCTGTTAATTTACTGAGAAATCCCACCGTGATCACCATTATGTTAGGTTACTGTGATTTGATTAGTGAGATCAAATTCAGAGGGTAACATCAGAGCATTCTTTGGAGTCCTAGGACCTAGCCTTCCTAGACTCAGAGAGGGTTCTCTCTATTTGTGCAAAGGATGTGAAGTTGTTTTCTTTTAGGGTTTCGATTTTAGGCTAGTTGTTAAGTGTAGGGTTTGTTTGTTTGTTTTGGTTGGGTAAGATAACGCCCTCATGCTCTATTTATCTAGAAAAGGAGGGAAAAAACCCTAACTAGGGTTTGAAAATGTCAAAACTAGTCATAAATGTCATTTACACCTAAGAGAACATGCAAGGCCCAAGGCACAAAATATCTCATGAAATAAATGCCAAAATAACTCCTAGCACCTAATTTTGGATTGATTTGCCTCAAAAAACATTAAAATATCATTTGGAAATTAATGAGTGTCTTTTGTTGACTTTTGGTCAAAAATACACAGGGAGATCTAAACGCGCAACACCTTAATAGGCAGAAAATGGGTCCACTTGCAGTGAAGTTTTGGTGACCTTCCCTATGTTGAATTTTTCTCCGTGATGTCTTGTTGGAAATCTGGCTAAGTCTAATTTCCAAATATACCATTGGTTTCTTGATTGAGCTCAATTAACATATCCAAAAGAAAAATTTTCCAAAACTGCTCTAAGCACAATGCCATGTTTGTCAAATGAGGCAAGAAGGTGAAAAATGAGGTGTTTTTTGGCCTTTTGAGGGGTAAAAAATGCTCCAAATTTTCCTAAATTTGGTGAGCATACTGTATTTGAGCGAAGGATTCCAAAAATGATGATTTTTCCTCCTGAGGATTCCTAATATGAAAGTGTAGCACCAGGGGTGTTGTGCTTAGAGGCCTTAAAATTTGTAAAAAAACAAAAATTGTCGAAATTCTCCCAAATTTGGTGGATGTGTGCCTCATGGGGTTTGAGAGACCTATAGAGAAGCTTGTTCCAAGATTCCAAGGTTATCTTGGCATTTTTCCCCTTTTAGTGCTTGGATCTTGGTTTGGGCCTTTTCGAGTTTAGTCCTTGCAACTTTCTTCCTTCAGGGATAATGCTTGGTCATCTTCCGTTGGAGATCAAGATCCTAATTTTCTTTCTTCAATTTAGCTTCCAAGTGTATGTTAGCTCTTTCCAACCAAGGCTCTTGATCATGTGATATCTCCATGGCCAACAACTCATTTTTGTTCTCTTTATTTTTCCAATGCCTTCTTCAATCCCATTGTTCTAGGTCTCCTCCTAGACTACGCTTCTTCATCTTCTCTCTCCTCATACGTGCCCATGAACTCTTCTAGCTTTACCTGTGCCCTTTGGGCTTCTTTCCAGACCCTAATGGCTCTAGTCTCATAAATGGAAATTTGTGCTCCTAGCTGCATGTTCTCCATATCAAGGGCATCATTCACACTCTTGGCCCTATTCAAATTTTCTTGGAGGTCTTCAATGAGGGCATTTTGTTCTGGATGAGCAAGTTTGAGATCCTTGCTTCATTCTCCTCATCACTATCAATCTGAATGAGTTCAAAATACCTCTCAAACTCATGCTATTATTTTTCTTCCTTTACCTTTTATTTGTGTTTGTCTAGTGGCTGAACTGAGGTGGATGCCATGGTCCATTTCCTTTTAGAGGCAGCAAACACAAGCTGTTGTCCTCTTTGATATGTCAATGGAAGAGGTTTTCCTATGATCGTGTTGGTGTCTTCCTCATGGTTGTGATCCTCGCTGTTGTTTACCTCTTTTCCTTCAACAATAGCCTCACTGCTAGCTTCTTCACTAGTTTGTGCATCCTCATCTTGTTCTTGATTGTAGCTACCTTCATCATTGTTGTGACCTTATTTTGGCTTCCTTCTTTATATTTTCCCTCATCTCTGTCATGACTAAGAGCCTCACTATTTTGACTGTCATTAGGGCTCTCAGTTTCATTGCTTTCTTCGGGATCATCCTTTGCTTCTTGGTTACATGCCTCATATGTGCCCATGCTATCCTCTTCCTCCTCATCCTCAACATTTTTAGTGTGATTGTTTCTTTCTTCATCACTTACCTCTTTTTCATCATCATCCACCTCCATGGCCTCTGCTTCATTGTTCATTTCCTGTTCTTCTTTGCTTGGCCCATTCCCACTGTCAGCTTATTCATTTTCTTCACTGTCATCACCCTCCTCTGTTTCCATGTTTTCTGCTTCTTTTTGGCTCAACTCATCATCTCCTTCATCCTCATTTTGGTTTTACTCATTGTCATCTTCACCCTCATTTTCACTTGAATTTTCGCTGCCACTTCCTTCTTGATCTGATGCATCAGGAAAAGATGGGGAAGGGAGGCTTTCTTGAGGAGAGGATACTTGGGTAGATGATGAGTCATGGTCAGTAGGAGGTGATGGAGGAGTGGAGGGAGGAGGATGAGATGATAAGGGTAAATTTGGTTGATGATAGGGTTGAGGTTTTGTGTATACTTCATGAGCTATGAACACCTCCCAAGGTATGCCTTTTTGCTCCAGCTAATGTAGCCCCACCATATTGATCAAGAAGTGACGGAAAAAACTATGCATTTACTGGGAATAGTTCCTCCTCCAGACAATAGAAGACATCTTGTTGATACCTTTGTACAAGTAATAGGGAAAATGAAGCATATTGACCCTAGTGAAATGCATGAGTAATCTGATATGGTAAGAGTAGAGCCTAGAGTATCTCACCTCACATGTAAAGTATTTGATGATGACCTTCATTAGGGGTGCATACCTCTCTATTAAGTCTGAGAAAGGGAAAATAGTCTTGCAGCCTTCTTTATACCTAGGTTTGAGGAAAGGCTCATAGTAACTCATGTCCAACTTTGACCTTTTGAACCACTTTTCACCAACATTAGGAAGTCTAGTAGCCTGATAAATGGTATCTAATGAGAGTTCAAAGGTCACCCCTGACAAATTTGATTTTTTGTTATGTAGGTTAAGAATGAATAACGTTGTAAGCTCTCAGTGATTTTGTACTTGTTTGACCCTTTCACAGAACTGAAAACACCCTACATTCTGAAAGTATCTGAGAATCATGGGAGAGGCAGTAATATCCACAGTTTCTTGAGGTTCAAATCTGTTAACATTCCCACCCTTGTGCTTTTGTCTCACAGGCACTTGGCCTCCTTCACTACTGACACTCCCTTCATCTCCTCACATGGTGACTAGGGTTTCCTTTAGACAAACTCATGCCTGCTTGTGAAACTTGGTAGGAGGAATGGAATGAAAATATGGCGAGGGCAGTTGTTGTAAATGAATGAGATGGACATGTTAGTTTATGACTAACCTCCCTTTAGCTTTGATGAAGTTTTATCTTGAACTGATTTTAACTACGCCAATTGACACCCCCCCCTTAACTGATAAATTTTGTTTGGAGGTCAAAACAAGTTTGTTTACCATGAGGAATTAGGGCTTCTAATCACTAGGGTTAAGACATTTATTTTAACCATTTAAATCATCATAACCACTTGGAGGATAAGGAAAGTAGCCACCTACGAACCTTTGACTTTCTTTGTAGGTCTTGAAGGCAGTTTGGAGGTGCTCCCTGGTGAGTTTTAGAAATTTTCCAAGTGGAAGAAGCTTTTACGCCCTAAGCGCAATGCAGGGAAAAAACCTAGGCCTATTGGGTCCTCCTGGGAACAGCACTGCCCGCATGCAGGCTTTCCAGGCTCCTGAGCATAGTGTTTCATGAGCTTCGGGCCTGTCGGGCCTCTCTGAGCGCAGCGTTGCCTGTGTGCCTGGAAATTTCTGTGTGTCTGTCAGGAAAAATATGGGAGAGCTGGTAGCACTCACTTCTAAGCATGGTGCAATCCCTTATAAGCGCAGCACACTATAGAATTTCATTGCAAAATTTCTCCTACGCGCAGTGTTGGGTGCTCTAAGTGCAGCGCCTGCTCCAAAGAATAACGCCGGGTCACTTTGCCCAGAATTTGACTGAAACTCAGAGATTTCCTCCTTGAAGTTTTTTTAGCTCTTCTCAAATGAAAAATGAGATGGGAGGAGAGTAAAAATGGTCTTTATATATTTGGGGAAATAAATTTAAATCAAAACCCACATTGCTAATGTTTCTGGTCTCTTTATCAGTTTGGCTGATATCCTTTTTTGACCTTTTGAAATATGTCACTTAAAAACATTCAAATGGTCTTTTCCCTTTCTAATCATTCTTCTTTGTTTCTTTTCTGGTTGTTGACATGGTTAAACTTGACTCCCTTTGGCCTTTTTATGCCTTTAACACTTTGTTCTTACCCATTTTGTCATATCAAAACCCTAAAACTACCTTCTTTGCTATTTGAAATCTAACACATCCTTTTAGCTCATGTAGTAAGGGTAAGCTCTTCAAAACATTTTTGAGGGACCTGTCCTTACCCTAACACTATCAAAACATTTCTTATTTTCATTATGAAGTTTGGAAATCATGTTTACCCACTTTGAGTTTTCTAAGTGTGGATGACCTGAAAACATGGTTCCTTCTCCTCTCACTAATTTTCTAGAGGTAAAATAAATCCATTTTTGACAAGTGCCATAGTCTTAAAAATCATGTATGTTGTCTCCTCTTGGTCACTTCTAATTTGTTGTAGGTTCCATGAAATAATGGTTCCTCTCTGTCTAATGCTTCTTGGTGTTGGAAACATTCAACTTGGTAAACCTTGGAACTCACTTACAATAGTCTCTTCAAACTTTATTTATGTTGTCATCATGGAGGCTCATTATCTTCATTTCACCCTCTCTTTGACCATATTCATCATAACAAACTCCTTGGAATGAGCTTGGAATATTTTCAGGAAATGATATTCTCATGAAAACTTTTCTTTTCTTATGGAGTCTAAACTTCCCTTTTTACCTTCTTTGATCATCTTACCAAAATCTCAGGATTCTGGCCTGCCTGAGAAAATTTATCAGTGTTTTCTTCTAAGTTCTCTATATCCATTTCAAGTTCACTCATTTCTATTTAGTTCACCTCACCATTTTCCCTTTTCCATTTATAATTTCTAAAAATCTTCAATTTATGCTTGATTGTGCTGGTGTGCCTCTACCCATGTGATTTTATGCCTTGGCTCTTTGCCTGGCACACTGCTGGCCCAATTAGTGCCTAGAAACCCTGATTTTTCTTGAACATAGGCTACTTACTCTTCCATTTGATTAAGTGTTGGAACATGGTCTCCTACAAGAGCTGTGAATTTGGTGCATTTTTGTATTTTTTATTATTATATTTGGTCTAACGTAGGGGTTTTTGGGAGGGTCAAAGCCCCTAATGCATTATAAGTGGGTCAAGGGCAGACCAAGAGTCTGCAAACCATAGTTTCAGACCATTAGATGTGTAAGCTAAAGTAGTATAAGTAATCAAACCTTTTTGAGTTGTAAGACAGACTTGAACTAAGATTGGTGTGAATTGCGAACTATTAGATCTATTTTGGGTTTTTGGGAAACCATTCCTGCTGGCTGTGTGCGTGGAGATCCTCAGTCCTACTATGTGCGGACCCTATGGTTGTATGTGCACATTGGGTTTTGGGTATTGTAAAAGGATCTGAAGGATTAATGAATGCGGAAGGCTTTTGAAATATCTGAATCTATTGGATCTGTGACATTTGATTATGTATTCTCTATGTCATTGATTTAAGCTGTGAAAGTACTTGTGTTACTTGTTTATATTTCGATCTAGGTCTATTATGGTATGCATAATTTTATATTGAGCTCTGCAAGTAACTATGCTAATTACTTATGATGCGTTGAAAATTGATCTGAATCTATTTATTAGACTTTATAGCTGTGATAGTTTCTTGTTGTCCTATATTTGTTGTTCGTTGCATGGTATTGCACACATGGATGCGAAGGGACTAATAGATCTGGGTTATGTAATATACGATCTAATATTTGTGAAGTCGAACACTGCTCTACCTGTAGCATGGGGTGAATCGCACTTGTGTGTCGCACCTAAAATACCCAATTGGGAGCTGTGGACACTAAGTATGATCGAATATTGCAGCCTAGTGCCAGAAGAAGGTAAGAATGATCCACGGGAGGGTCCTGGCTTAGAATTGAACAGGGTTTGCATGGTTACCGAACCACTCGGGCTGTGAGAGGATAGCATTGAGATGCACCCCACTGTGGAAAAAATTGGGGATGTGAATATTATATATCCACCAGCTCCCACAATAAAGGGACAGTTGTGCTCACTTCTCGACCATGTAGGTTATTATAGAAATTTTGTTCGGAAATATCCAGTGATCATAACACCACTGAAGGATTTTCTCATGAAGGAGGCCCAGTTCTTTTGTGATGACACAAGCCGAGCGAACATACCTTTGGGTTTGAAGTACTTAGGGCTTAAACCTGTGTTTGGGTAAGATGCACAAGATGTGCAGGTGTTTGAAATAAGCATAGCAGGAATGCTTAGTGCACAGGAGGTGCGAAAAATAGCCTTTGGCATAGTAACCTCTGGTAAAAAGAAAAATTTACCGTTAGAGGGAGCCAGCCACTGACATTTAATGGGGCAGATTTTGAGGATTTTTTACCATTTACCTGATGGTAAGTTCCAAGTCAATTTTACCCTACCGTTGGATGCCCACGGGCGCTATAAAAAGAGCCAGATAGCTCAAACAATAGTTTTGTCTGAATTGCATAACTTGCACCTATCCTCTCTATCTCGTGCAAGCCTGAGCTGTAAGATTTTTTGAGTATTCATTGTTCCTCTCATGTTGGATCAACCTACCCCTGCTGATAGTAGCCACCCAGAGTCGGGATTAAATTTGCACGCTAGGATGATAGCCACTAACCCAAATGAGCCCTCGGCACCTACTACCCCAGAAGTTGAAGAAGTGATGGAGATCGGGTCCGAGGATGAAGAAGTGCCCTCAACGTCGGTCACCAGGAAGGGAAAATAACGGGCACAAGGCTCAGGGAAGCACCCCAAAGCTACAAAATGGGCTTCAGGGAAGCCTAGAACCTCCACAAGGCATGCCAAGTCCCCGCGAGAAACACCTTAGGCTCAAGCTACGCAAGAGGAAGCCCTACCTGCCAATCCTATCAACTGGTTACCTCCCTTCATCCACCCTCGTAGGCCCTTGACATGCACATCAAAGAACCTTGATGGCTTGGATACCTACCTGCAGACACCGCTAACCCCAAGAGAAGTCCCTGTCTTGAGTGACCCCTGCGAGAAGCTTCATGAAGTTAAATTCGATGATCACGACTTGGCGAATTACAAAGCCTTCCCTGAGCTGACCCCCTCGCTATACTTTGACACAATTTATGCGGATGACAAGGTCACAGTCGTTCCTCAGTGCTAGGTAAGTGGATTGGCTGGATCTGGGCTCTTGAACTTGCTATGTATGCCCCACTTTGGCCATTACAACATCACGGATTGACTAGCCCGACAGCTGCTCACCCTAATTCACAATGGCTACCTGTGGATTCGAGATAGGGTCCCCATAGATGATGCATTAGTTCATAGAATCATGGGCCTTCCCATGAATGGGCCACACCCTCTAGAGCGTGTGGGAAAGAAATATGAAGGGGAAACCACTAAACATGTGCATAAGACCTATCATGTGGAAAGGAATAAGTGGGGCTTCGTCAAAAAATCCATTAGCGACCTGACGACGCAGATGGGTACCATATTACTAGCTTGCAAGATAATGCAGAAGTGCCAGGTTGCAACCATCCCTGCCTATTTCATCGACTAGTCGGTCAATGTGCCTATGTCATCGGCTAGTCAGTCCCTGCCTACTTCTTATAGCCCTTGTTGCCTAGGAAACCCCTGCGGAGTCAGTCCTCCCCGAGCTCCCTCCAGATATGTGTCAAGGGGCCCAGTATGCCCATTTGTGGGATTCCAAGGACACACAGTGCATAGAAGATAAATAAGTCTTATGGGTTCTCTTCCAGAGTAGCGTGGGCACAACCATCAGTTCTCAAACTCGGTTGTCCCCCACAGTATATAACAAGTACAAAGGAATTTCAACATTCTAGGTTACCACGAACAACATTAAGATTCATAGCCACAAGGATAAAACCTGGACGTCACTTCCTTATATGGTTGCAGACAAGGAAATTGACAAGGTAATTGTGCTATGGCCTCCTGCCTGGAATATAGGCTTCAAAACCAGTGCCAGGGGCATCGCTGGTACTAGCACGACACAGGTACCCCCACCTGTTATCACCAAGGAGACTGGAAGCATAGGGAAATATTCAGGCGCAGCCACGAAAAAGGACACACAGCCTACGCAGATCACCACGAAGAACACCGAGGCTGAGACCTAGGTTGATTTGCAGCTAGGCACAGAGGAAGTGAACGTTGGAAGTACGAAGCGAATAGGCAAGCCTCTCAAGGGACCTCGAAAGAAGCAGCGCGCCCAGCGGATGGAACGAGATGAGATGGTTATGTTGACTGATGGATATCTCGAACAAGTTGAAGATGCAGTCACACTGGCCACAAAAGAAAAATGGGTCACTTTAGAGGAACACCAGAAGGCTGTGATTAATGCCATCCAGGAAGAAAGTCGTCTCTGTCCCTTACCTAGCACCGCCCTTGTGATCAATTCGTCAAACCAAGAGATCCAGCTCCAAGTAGGTGCAAGGGTGCAGTTGAATCTTGCTGAGTTTCCCCATGCAGAATTAAAAGGTCTCCACACCGCAGTGTTTCAAGAGATTCACCACCAAGACCAGCAAGTACACCACCGACTTGGTATGACCGAATAGACCATCGTATAGCAGAACGGAGAGGTACTCTTTGTTGTCACACAAGAAGCAGAGCTTGAAACTCTGATCTACCAGCTCTACACAAAGTTTACAGAAGAAATCTCATCCACAGCCACCCCCTGGGCTAAGGTGGAAGGATTGGGCGTAGCATTGAAGGCTTCCAGGACGGAAATACAGGTCATTAAGACATAGTTGGAGCAGCAAATATCTCACTTACAAGGAAAACTACAGCCCAAAACACCCTCGGAGGTACACGCCCAGCACGCTACGCTAGTGACCGAAGCTACCAACACCATTACAGGATAGATTGCTCAAGATGCCCAGTTACTCGAGGACGCCATGCAGCTTTGGACCAAGATCCAAGGGGATCCGGTTTTCTAGAGAATCAATCAGGAATTGTGACAAAAGGAGGAAGCTTTCAAGCAGATCAAGGCTACATTACCTACCTTGGTCCTTGCACAGCGTTTGGCGCGATTGCGGACCAGCAACACCCTCCAAGATGAGATCAAGGGACTCTGCCATAAGAAGCATGTTATCAGAGAACACTTGAAGCCTTGGGTTGTTGCAGCCCTCCAGCTCTCACAGGATGTGGATGGTGTTGTGAAGTGACTAAACCAGACACTGGAGAGTGTCATGGTTATGAAAGATGGACCGATGTCACAGAAGCTTGTAGATATTCCGCAGAGTTCTGTTGCTCAGAGTCAAGAAGTGCTTCCCCCGTTTGTAGTAGCTGTCAATGCACTATGCGCGCAGGTGGAGACCCCACCACCATAGTGACTCGAGACGAGTAACAAGATTGTGTTGGGGGACTGTTGGAACAGGGTCTCATACAAGAGCTGTGAATCTGGTCCATTTTTTATATTTTTTATTATATTTGGTCTAACGCAGGGGTTTTGAGGTGGGTCAAAGCCCCTCATGTATTGTAAGTGGGTCATTGGATGTGTAGGCTAAAGTAGTATAAGTAATCGAACCTTTTTGAGTTCTAAGAAAAACTTCAACTAAGATTGGTGTGAATTGTGAACTAGTAGATTTGTTTTGGGTTTTTGGGGAAAGGACTCCTACTAGTTGTGTGCGCGGAGATCTTCAGTCCTGTTGTGTGCGGACCCTACTACTGTGTGCGTAGGTTGGGTTTTAGGTATTGTAAAAGGATATAAAGGATTAATGAATGCGGAAGGTTGTTGAAATATCTGAATCTATTGGATCTGTGATATCTGATTAGGGTGCAGAAACCTGGTTCTAGCACCCTCCCATACTACTTCGGGTGAGACTTTGGCCTACGCAAGCAGGTCACTGCCGAAAGGGCCAGTGGTATAGGGGTTAGTTGGAAAACCTTCACCTCTGAGCCTAGGTCAGGACCCCTCAAGCCAACATTGAGTATATATTCTAATGAGGAGAATGCCTCTTACCTTACCAACTTTACTGCTGATAATCACCTTGACACTCCTGCGGAAATATCAAAAAATGAACAACTGTCCTATGAAAAAATTGAACTTGATAAGGAGGTCTTCCTTGGATGATTTTCCTGATCTGACTTGGACAAATCAGTGCTGATCTTTTTCACCTTTTAATTCAGTTTCTAGCACATGAGAAACAGTGATTTGGAACACCAAAGATAACCCTACAACCTATGAAACCATAGTGACCTAGTGGAAAGCTCTTTGACTTGGTCTATGACTGAAACCTTGGCTTAGGGTCTTCAAGTATGAAAAATAGAGTTTTTTGAAAAATTAATGTATTGAAGATCCAAAATCCAATGTACATGATTTATCTAAAGAGCCTACAGAGATAGCTTTAAGACCATCAATTCTTGAGGCATTTGATGAACATGAAAAAGGGTAGGTTGTTTGGAAATTGTAGATGGAAAGTGGAAGGGTTAAGCATAGGAAAAATAGAGTAGTGAGGTTATGGGTGTGAAAATGGGATAGAGATGAGCGTCATAAGCCCATGAGGGGTCTTCTAGTAGTGATAGGCTAACCAGGGAATGACAGAGTAGTAAAATAGTGAAAATTTTGTTTTAAGGATAATGAAAGCAGTGAGATTTCTAAAACTCACAATATTCATGAATCTTGTTTTTAGAAATCTAGGACAAGCGTTTAGTCATATAAAAATAGCAAAAATTACTGATGACTAATAGTGGCTCCACTTGGGGAGGGAAACTCCTTTTCAAGAGGTGTCTAGAACTTCAAATATCAAATCTTCGAGTTTATGAAGACCAGTGCCTTATCCATTGGGTAGATTTTTCTTCTTTCAATTGCTGATGTTTTCCTTGAAGGTATGATCTTAAGAATATTAAAAACATGATTGCTTCAACCTCATCTCTACCTACCCATCATACCTTTTCCTATCATTGTTTCTTCTCGGGGGTGCACCTGGACTAGCAAACCCTTGACATTATTTTTTTTTGAAAACAAAACAACCTATCTAATTGTACCCTTATTACTTCCAAGAGTTAAGATTATGCTATTAAACTCTTTTATTCTCTACCTAGAATATTCATCTATCAAGATTAATCTGTTTGACAGGCTTCATTCTCTAATCTACTGACAAGAAATTGAAAACATGATTTAAACCAGGATTAATCTATTTGATTTACCATGGGTTGTGGCATTGCGACAAGCTGCACACAGACATTATCTTTGTACAAACAAAACTAGAAACTATAAGGGTTGTGTTTCATCATTTGTTAGTCATCCCTATCTTGCTCTTTGGTTCAAATTTGAGCATTTAGAACCAACATCTTTTCTTCTTAATGTATTCCTACTGACAAGTCAAGTTTAAATGATTTGACAAGACTTGTTTCACTAACCCATCAGTAGAAATTTAAAACATGTTCAGCCATGATTAGGCTAGATGACTGAACGAGACTATTTTTCTTAACCAGTAGTGGCATTTAGGCTTGCACACTTTCAGCAGTACTTTTTTTTTGGTATGGGGTTGTACCTCTTCTTTAAATTTGCCCTCTTTTTCCTTCTTTCTCTTTTTTTGTGTTTTTTATTTTTATGATCTCTCATCATGCAAGTTTATGTACAATGAATGAAAGTTTCAAACTAGGACTCTTGACAGAAATAGTGCTTGAGCATCCTGTCATTGACAGGATCTCTAAATAACTCTTCTCCATTCAGCTCTTGTAAAAAAAAAACATTTTTACCTCCATTTGAGTGCATGGTGTAAGGATTTTTCCAAGAAATTTCAAACATACCATGCTCTCCTTTGCATTTTCTCCTTGAGTCTTGCTTCCAAACTTTGCTTCTGTTTAAAATCCTTCTTTGGTGAAAAAGGTATTCTTTGTTAGTTTTAAGATAGACAATGAAGTCATCAATGTATATCATATTGAAATAACTCAAAACAGGAGCCATGGCCCTTTGGAAAATAGCTTCCTCTCTACTCAACCCAGAAGGCATTTGATCAAACATGTAGGTGCCCCAAGGTGCTTTGAAATTGGTTTTATGTTGATTAATTGGAAGTATTATCACCTGATTATAACCTAAAACACTACCAAGAAATCACATATTTTTAGAACCTTCTACCCTTTGTAGTGTATGGGTTATCTTAGGAAAATGGTATTTGTACTTCAGGGAGGTTTTGTGTAGGTACCTAAAGTCTATACATAGCCTGTTTCCCTTTGCTTTCTTTGTTACAAACACAATTTGCTCAAAATTTTCTTGGTCTCTCTTGAATGGAAACCTTCTTTGAATAATGTTTGTGTCACAAGGTTTTAAGCTTTCATCACCATATACAAAAGCATTGTGAAACTCTTTTCACAACCTTATGTATTTCTGTTTTATCTAAGGTGACAAAGTTTTTGAAAACTTAATCATTTTGGGTTTTTCTAGGCTACCTACATTGTATTCCCCTATATCAGTCTCGGTAGATACTACTTTAGGCTCCTTAACAATATTTTTGGAATTCAACAACTCTTCTGAAGTGACAAAAGCTTTTGGTGATGAGTTGTATTTTTATGGCAAGACCTTAAGGCTCCTTTGATCCAGGTTCCTAGAAAACTCTGTTATATGAAAGTATTGCCGAATCTTTACATTGGCAGAAGGTAATGGTTATGTTTTTTATGTTTTTTTCTTCATTTGAGCAACCTTGTTCAGATTCTAAGCTTGGTTTTGGTTTTGAAATTTTATTTTCAGTTTGGAGGAAATTAAGTTCAACCTTGCCATCATGTTGTTGTTCCGGGCTGTTAGAATTTTGGCTGTTGATTTCTTCATGCAGTGCCTGGTTTGACTGTTAAGGTATGTCCGGATCTATCTCAACTTCATTTAACTTTTCATCAATGTCTTCTTCATTATATAAAATGAATTAGTTAATATCTGAATGGATGGAATAAAGAGGTGTGTTGTTTCGCCTTTCTTGGCTGCTAACCATAAACTTCATGTGTGATTCCTGGTACAATCTCCTTGTTTGGTTAAAAACAGGGATGGTAGCATATGACATGTCAAGTTGGAGGTTTTGCCTAAAGCTTGGCTCCACATGATCTGGATGAAAGCATGCCATAATTAGGAGGAATTTCACCCACTACTATGTCCATGACTAGACCCTTAGTAGGGATTTGTGCCAGATTGACACATAAATCCTTGATTATACCCAAACACTTGACTCTGCTTGAATCGAAAGAATGCAGGTCTTTGTAAGGTTTGGTTATTTCTAGTCCTAATCTCTCCATCACTACCTTTGGCATGATTGTGAGAGGCACCAGTGTCTAGCATGGCATTATGTAAGATTTTTTCATGTATGTTTAGGCTAACATAGAAACGGGGAATATCTCCTTCTTGGTATTTTCCCTCTACTTCAGGTCCAAACAATACCTGCGGTTTGTCATCTGTTAATTTTAGAGTATCGGTAACATTTCCCATGTTCAAAACCTTCAGAACTTGGGACCTATAGATATCTTGGGTTACCAGTTTAGTGAGAGGTATGGTTATCTTGATTTTAGAAATCTCTCTGTCAATACCGAAAGGTACTTGTGTTTTAGGCATATTTACATCAGTCTTATCAGCCATAATATTTTCTACAAGTTTAGTTTGCTGGTTCTGATTTGGGACCATTCACAAAAGAGTTTTCTCAGGGCTACTAGTAGAGGCACTAGGGAAACTTTTTTCACCACTTTGTTGGCTATTTTTGTCTCTGTTTGGATAAGTTTTCTTAGCCATGGTGTTGGTACTGTCTTCTCTCCTTGTAAGAGTATTTTCATGTTTCTTCCTAACAGCAGTATCTTTTTTGTTCTTTTTGAGTTTTCTTGGTTATTTTTCTCCTAAGGTCATATTGCCTATGGACTTCCATTATGGCATTTTCAAATCCTAATTGATAGTCTTCAGAATCCTCATAGCTTGTTTTAGTTTGATCTAAGGAAAAGAAACCTTGTTCTTCTTTAGTGAGAAAAACATCACCCTCATTGTCAGAACCTATCAAGTTTACATGGTTTTCTATAGGTTCTTCAGACTCTCTTCCCTCTTCATCCACATAATTGTCTTAGAAAGGGGGCTTGATTTGTTGGTCATTATATCTTGGACTATTTTGGGGAGGGTCTCTTCTAAAGTTTTGATTCATGTTTCTATTTTGGGAATTTCCTTAGTTTTCCCTTGGAGGTGTTCTTTCACTCAATTTTATCCTTTCCATCATTCTTTCTATTACCCTCACTAAATTTTCAATCTTGGCATCAGATGAGGAGGTTGAGGCCATAGTTTCATCTTTGTAGGTGACTCTCTTTTCTGATTTCATCCTAGCCCTTTTTTCAATTAGGTTGGCCTCTACACTTATAGCTCCCTTTTGCATGTCTTCTAAAGTTAGGGGATCTCTCTCTCTTAAGTGATAGGCCATGTCTGGATCTAAACCTTCTAGAATTTTTGCTAAAGCCAAGCCCTATCAGGGTTTCATGTCTGGTGGTAGGGCATTGTAAACACTATTGAACCTGGTACATTAGTCTTGGACACTTTCCCCGATATTTCTCTTAAGGTTGTTATATTCTAAGAGGATTTGGAGAGGGTTTTTCTTGATTTACCACTTGTTTATAAATTTTTGATAAAGGGAAGGGAGATCATATATGCTGTTAGGAGTCAAGATTTTGAACCATTTTTGGGTTCTCCTCCTAGGATTTGTGCAAATATCCTCATTTTAATGGTTTCCTCTACTATTTCCATGTAATCAAAGGCATCATTTATCCTATATACATGTTTTTTGGTAGTGATGGATTCAGCTCCAGTAAAGTGAGGGATTTTGGATTGGTAATCATGTGGCAAAGGTAACAAAGTTTGTGGTAGTGCCAGGGGGACATACCATGCTGCCATGATCAGAGGGAATAGGATCCAAGGAGAATTTACAAGGGGAGGGTTTGAGAGAGGGGGTGGGGGATGAAATAGAGTGTTTTGACAGTGGATGTGTGGATGGGAGTGGTAGAGGTACTTGGACCAGCAAACTGATTTTGAGCAGACTTGGGATAAAAAGAGCCAAAGATTGGAAGGAGAGGCTTCTCTGCTTGAACTCTGCTGGAAACCTAAGGGCTCATGGTAAATCTGGTCAATCCCACTCTGTGACTTGGTTTTGAAAAGGTTTCTTGTATGGTGCAAGTGAAACTGGGGGTTTTGCAAGGCTATAAGATGTTCAGGGACAGAGCTTGCTCTATGAATGGTCCTAACAGTAGTTGAGTTTCTAGTTTTAGAAGTTTGCCGCAAAATCTTTTCTGGGTCATCAACTATGGTGGGAGGGTTTGGGTCCGAGTGAGATCTGGTACTGATCCTTTGTGAATCCAAATTTCAAACCAAAGGTATAGAGAGGCTAAATGTTTATGACTATTTTTAGAAAGCTGACCTCTCCTAGTGTTTGCTAAACTCACACAGTGTGTGACTACGCTTCTAAACTTCTCAAGGCTAATTTGGCACAATCCTAAGGAATTTTATAAACAGTAGTAAAGTTAGAAGGCCTACTGGAGGCTTGTGGAGTCGACAGGTGGATGTTTTTTTCTGTTTTAAGGATATGTGTTTATGGTCCACCACCAATAATTGATAAAAATCCAATCTACGGATGTTTTGAAGTTTTCTGAGTTCCTTTATGTAGCGCTAAGGTTTCTATGAGTGTCCTATAGTTGAGTCATCATTTTGCTAGGATGGTGAAATAACCAGATTCTACTCTTTGGCTAACAATTTGAGTCCTCTATGATTTGATAAGGGTTTCTAAAGTTCTAAGGAGCATTTAGATTGTCACTAACTCATAAATCTCTCACCTTCATTTCCATTTATGTTAGGCAGTGAGTTGGTGATAAATCAATAGATACTGTGTGATAAGGGATTATGAATTCTTTAAGGATATATAAGCTTGTTATTTACTCAGAAGGTCTCACCTTGATCACCATTATGTTAGGTGATGAGGTGGTGACGAATCATTGGATACTATTTGACAAGGGTTTTTTGAATCTTTTAAGGATGTCTAGGATGTTAATTTACTCATAAATCCCATCGTGATCTCCATTATGTTAGGTTCTCGTGATTTGTTAGATTGGTGAGATCAAATGCACATGGTAACATCAGACTAGTCTTTGGAGTCCTAGTACCTAGCCTTCCTGGACTCAGAGAGGGCTCTCTCTATTTGTGCAAAGGAGGTGAACTTGTTTGCTTTTAGGGTTTTAATTTTGGGTTAGTTGTTAAGTGTAGGCTTTGTTTGCTTGTTTTGGTTGGGTAACATGATCAAGTAGAATAGATAGAGTGAGGGATCTTGAAGTCATTGGGCTATGGAGTCAATAAAATTCATGGGAATTTTCAACAATAAATCAGGGTGGATCACAGGGAAAATCTAGCATGGTCAGATGGATTTTCAAGGTTTTTGTGAAATGAAATGAACATCAAGTTTGTGAACAAAGTAGGGAAAAGGGAAATTAAGAATCCTTTGTCATTTACTTAAAACAAGAAGAGAATTCAACACTATTTATCATAAAGAAGTAATCAATAGACAAGGCACACCAATAACTCTTTGATTCAACTCAAGCAAGTAAGCATTTCCGACAAACAATCCAATGAAATATAGAAGGCGAGAAACTCATTTAACTTCTAGTGATTTCACTTTCAAGGTTAGAAACCATTTAAGATAAAAATATAAATTTAATCAAATAAGAGGGAATGCCTAAACATCATTGATCATAGCCATAAAGATCTCCAAAACAACTAGTCAAGCATGGAGAATGGGTATGATCGAAACATAGCCTCTTTGGCAAACCTAATTAGTGGTACTTTAGAGAGAGATCTCAAGAACAATGTTTTAGTGACATAAAACAAGCAGGGCTAACCGTAAAACATATTTGATACCTACTGTATTAAAAAATTCATGAAATAAAAAATATTAGGTGGTCTAGAGAGAAATTAAGAATTCTTTAAAATGACCTAGCAGAGGAAAACTTAGAGGCAGTGAAGAACAAATAGAGCTAAGGTGCCTTTGTAAAAAATTTCTTAGTCTAAAAAAATTGTCCTACTGAAATTTAGAAGGATGAAACACAATGATACATAATAAAACAATAATTGAATAGAAGCACATCACCATTAACCAAGCTCAGGGATCCTGCAAGAAACCTTCTCCATCATCAATCAAGACAAGCCATTCACAAACTCCACAACACCAATTTATTCTCCAATCTCCAGAAAAAACTATATATATTGCTCCAAAGAGTCATCGAATGCCAACCTCTTACAATGAGGCCCTTATGCTCTATTTATCTAACAAAGGAGGGAAAAAACCGTAAATAGGGTTTGAAAATGTCAAAACTAGTCATAAATGTCATTTATGCCCAAGAGACCATGCAACACACAAGGCACAAAATATCTCATGAAATAAATAAAAAAATAACTCCTAGAACCTAATTTTGGATTGATTTGCCTCAAAAAGCATTCAAATATCAATTTTCAATTAATGAGTGTCTTTTGTTGACTTTTGGCCAAAAATGCACTGTGAGGTATGAACGTGCAATGCCTTCCTGGGCAGAAAATGGGTCCACTTGCAGCCAAGTTTTGTTTACCTTCCCTATGTTGGAATTTGTTCCATGATGGCCCGTTGGAAAGATGGTTGAGTCTACTTTCCAAATATACCATTTTTTTCTTTATTAAGCTCAATTAACAAGTCCAAAAGGAAAAATTCCCAAAACCTCTCTAGGCATAGTGCCAGGTCTGTAAATAAGGTAGAAAGGTGAAAAATGTGGTGTTTTTTGGCCTTTTGAGGGGTAAAAACTTCTCCAAAATGATATTAAATTTGGTAAACATAATTTAATTGATCCAAGGATTACAAAAATGCTGATTTTTCCTCCTAAGGATGCATGATATGAAAGCATAGCGCAAGGGGTGTTGCGCTTAGAGGCCTCAAAATTCGTAAAAACCCAAAATTTTCAAAATTCTCCCAAATTTGGTGGATGTGTGCCTCATGGGGTTTGAGAGATCTTTAGAGAAGATTGTGCCATTATTACAAGGTTATCTTGGCCTTTTTCCTCTTTGAGTTCTTGGATCTTGGTTTGGGCCTTTTTGTGTTTAGCCCTTGCAACTTGGTTCCTTCGGGCATAAAGCTTGGTCATTTTCCATTGGAGATTAAGATCCTGATTTGATTTCTTAAATTTAGCCTCAAAGTGTATGTTGGCTCTTTCCAACCAAGGCTCCCAATCATGTGCTATCTCCATGGACAACAACTCATCTAGAGGGAGTTGCATTGCTAAGGCTGATTCTTGTTCTCTTTGTTTTGCCAATGCCTTCTTCAATCCCATGGTTCTAGGTCTCCTCCTAGAGTGCCCTTCTTCATCATCACTCTCCTCATAGGTGCCCATGAACTTTTCTAGCTTTACCTATGCCCTTTGGGCTTCTTTCTAGGCCCTGATGGCTGTAGTCTCATAAATGGAAATTTGTGCTCCTAGTTGCCTGTTCTCCATCTCAAAGGAATCATTCACACTTTTGGACCTATTCAGATTTTATTGAAGGTCTTCAATGAGGTTTTGTATGAGAAAGTTTGAGATCCTTGCTTAATTCTTCTCATCAATATCAATATGAATGATTTTGATCTCCATCTCAACCTCATGATCTTCTTCTTCTTCCTTTACCTTTTTTTTGCTTTGGTCTAATGGCTGAGCTCAGGTGGATGGCATGGTCCCTTGCCTTTTAGAGGCAGCAAACACAAGCCTTTGTCCTCTTTGATATGTAAATGGAAGAGGTTTTCCTTTGATCTTGTTGGCATCTTCCTCATGGCTGTGATCCTTTCTGTTGTTTACCTCTTTGCCTTCAACATTAGCCTCATTGCTGGATTCTTCACTGATTTGTGCACTCTCATCTTGTTCTTCATTGTAGCTACCTTCATCATTGTTGTGACCTTAATTTTCACACTATCATCACCCTCCTCCGTTTCCATGTTGTCTGCTTCTTGTTGGCTCAACTCATCATCTCCTTCATCCTCATTTTGGTTTTGATTCATTGTCATATTCACCCTCATTTTCACTTGAATGTTCATTGCCACTTCCTTCTTGATCTGATGCATCAGGAGAAGATGGGGAAGGGAGGCTTTCTTGAGGATATGATACTTGGGTAGATGATGAGTCATGGTCAGTAGGAGGTGATGGAGGAGTGAAGGGAGGAGGATAAGATGATGAGGGTAAATTTCGTTGATGATGGGGTTGAGGGCTTGTGAATACTTCATGAGATATGAACACCTCCCAAGGTATGCCTTTTTTCTCCAGCTGATGTAGCACCACCATCTTGATCGAGGAGTGGTGGAACAAACTATGCATTTTCTGGGCATAGTTCCTCATCCGGACAACATAAGACATCTTATTGATACTTCTGTACAAGTAATAGGGAAAATGAAGCATCTTGACCCTAGTGAAATGCATGAGTAATCTGATATGGTAAGAGTAGATCCTAAAGTATCTCCCCTCACATGTAAATTATTTCATCATGACCTTCATTAGGGGTTCATACCTCTCTAGTAAGTGTGAGAAAGGTAAAATAGTCTTGTAGCCTTCTTTACACCTAGGCTTGAGGAAATGCTCATAGTAACTCATGTCCAACTTTGACCTTTTGAACCACTTTTCACCAAAATCAGGAAGTATAGTAGCCTGAGCAATGGTATTTGATGAGAGTTCAAAGGTCACCCTTTCCAAGATTTATTTTTTGTTATGTAGGTTAAGAATGAATAATCTTGTAAGCTCTACGTGATTTTGTACTTGTTTGAGCCTTTCACAGAATTGAAAACACCCTACATTCTTAAAGCATATGAGAATCATGGGAGAGGCAGTAATCTCCACAATGTCTTGAGGTTCAAATCTGTTAACCTTCCCACCCTTGTGCTTTTTTCTCATAGGCACTTGGCCTCCTTCACTACTGACACTCCTTTCTTCTCCTAACATGGTGACTAGGGTTTCCTTTAGACAAACTCGAGCCTGCTTGTGAAACTTGGTAGGAGGAATGGAATGAAAATATGTTGAGGGAAGTTCTTGTAAATGAATGAGATGGAGGTGTGATTTTATGACTGAACTCCCTTGAGATTTTATGAAGGTTTATCTTGAACTGATTGCAATTAACCCAATTGACACCCCCCCTTAACTGATAATTTTTGTTTGGAGGTCAAAACAAATTTGTTTACCATGAGGAATTAGGGCTTCTAATCACTAGGGTTTATTCATTTCTTTTAACCATTTAAATCATCAAAACCACATGGAGGATAAGAAAAATTAACCACCTACCTACCTTTGACTTTCTTTGCAGGTCTTGAAGGTTGTTAAGAGGTGCTCCCTGGCGATTTTTAGCAATTTTCCAAGTGGAAGAAGGTTTTTTTCCCTAATCGCAATGCTTATTGCGTGTAGGATTGCTAGGCTCCTGAGCACAGTGTTGCATGAGCTTTGGGCCTGTTGGGCCTCTCTGAGCGCAGCGCTGCCCGCATGCAGGCCTGTCACGCTTCTCCTGAAGCGTAGCGCTGGAAATTTATGTGGGTCTGTCAGGAAAAACTAGCCGAACGGGTAGAACCCACCTGTAAGTGTAGTGTGCTCCCTTCTAAGTGCAGCGTAGTGAAAAATTACACTGCGAAATTTCTCCTACGCACAGTGTCGGGTGCTCTAATCGCAGCACCTGCTCAAAAGTGTAGCGCCGGGTGACTTTGCCCAAAATTTGACTGAAACTCAGAGATTTCCTCCTTCGATGTTTTTTAGATCTTCTGAAATGAAAAATGAGATGGGAGGAGAGTAAAAATGGTCTTTATATCTTTGGGGAAATAAATTTAAATGAAAACCCACTTTGCTAATGTTTTTGGTCTCTTTATCACTTTAGATGATATCCTTTTTTGACCTTTTGCAATATGTGACTTAAAAGCATTCAAATGGTATTTTCCCTTTCTAATCATTCTTCTTTGTTGCTTTTTAGGTTGTTGACTTGGTGAAACTTGACTTCCTTTTGCCTGTTGATGCTTTTAACACTTTTTTCTTACCCATTTTGTCATATCAGAACCCTAAAACCGCCTTCTCTGTTATTTGAAATCTAACACATCCTTTTAGCTCATTTAGTAAGGGTAAGCTCTTCAAAACATTTTTGAGGGACCTGTCCTTATTCTAGGACTGTCAAAACCTTTCTTTCTTGCATTGTGAAGTTTGGAAATCATGTTTACCCCCTTTGAGTTTTCTGAGTGTGGGTGACCTGAAAACATGGTTCCTTCTCTTCTCACTGATTTTCTAGAGGTAAAATAAATCCATTTTTCACAAGTGCCATAGTCTTAGCAATCATGTATGTTGTCGCCTCTTATCCACTTCTGATTTTTTGCAGGTGCCATAACATAATGATTCAACTCTGTCTGATGCTTCTTGGTGTTGGACACATTCAACTTGGAAAACCCTGGAACTCACTTACAACAGTCTCTTCAAACTTTCTTTCTGTTGTCATCATGGAGGCTCATTATCTTCATTTCACCCTCTCTTTGACCATCTTCATCATGAAAAAATCCTTGGAATGAGCTTGGAATATTTTCAGGCAATGATATTCTCATGAAAACTTTGTTGCTCTTATGGAGTCTAAACCTACCTTTTTACCTTCTTTGATCATCTTACTAAAATATTAGGTTTCTGGGCTGTTTAAGAAGACTTATTAGTGTTGCCTTCTAAGTTCTCTATAGACCTTTCAATTTCACTCATTTATGTTCAATTCACCTCACCATTTTCCCTTTTCCATTTATAATTTCTAAAAATCTTCAATTTATGCTTGATTGTGCTGGGGTGCCTCTGCCCATGTGATTTGCTGCCTTGGCTCTTTTCCTGGCACACTACTGGCCCAATTAGTGCATAGAAACCCTGATGTTTCTTAAACATAGGCTACTTCCTCTTTCATTTGATTGAGTATATATTCTAATGAGGAGTAGGCCTCTTGCCTTACCAATTTTACTGCTGATAATCACCTTGACACTCCTGCATAAATATAAAAAAATGAACATCTCTCCTTTGCAGAAATTGAACCTGATAAGGAGGTCTTCCTTGGATGATTTTCTTCATCTGACCCGAACAAATAGGTGTTAATGTTTTTCACCTTTTAATTCAGCTTCTAGCACATGAAAAATAGTGATTTGGAACACCAAAGATAACCCTACAACCTATGAAACCCTAGTGACCTAGTGGAAAGCTCTTTGACTTGTTCTTTGACTGAAATCTTGGCTTAGGGTCTTCAAGTATGAAATTTTTTTTTTTTTGACAAATTGATGTATTGAAGATCCAAAATCCAATGTACTTGATTTATCTAAAGAGCCTACAAAGATAGCTTTAAGACCATCAATGCTTGAGGCATTTTATGAACATGAGAAAGGGTAGGTTGTTTGGCAATCTTAGATGGAAAGTGGAAGGGTTAAGCATAGGAAAGAAAGAGTACTAAAGTTATGCGTGTGAAAATGTTACAGAGATGAGTTTTATAAGCCCATGAGGGGTCTTCTAGGAGTGATAGGCTAACCAGGGAATGAAAGAGTAGTAAAATAGTGAAAATTTTGTTTTAAGGATAATGAAAGCAGTGAGATTTCTAAAACTCACAATATTCATGAATCTTGTTTTTAGAAATCTAAGACAAGTATTCAGTAATCTACAAATAGAAAAAATTGTTGATGACTAATAGTGGCTCCACTTGGGGAGGGAAGCTAATTTTTAGGAGGTGCTCAGAACTTTAGATTTCAAATCTCTTAGTTTATGAAGACTAGTGCCTTATCCATTGGGCAGATTTTTCTTTTTTCATTTGCTGATGTTTACCTTGAAGGTATGATCTTAAGAATCTAAAAAACATGACTACTTCAACCTCATCTCTACCTAGCCATCATACCTTTGCGTATCATTTTTTCTTCTTGGGGGTGCACCTGGACTAGCAAACCCTTGACATTATTTTTCTTTTGAATGCAAAACAACCTATCTACTTATACCCTTATTACTTCCAAGAGTTCAAATTATGCTAGTAAACTCTTTTATTCTCTACCTAGACTATTCATTTTTCAAGATTAAGCTATTTGACAGGATTCATTCTATAATCTACTGACAAGAAATTGAAAACAAGATTTAAACTACAATTAAGCTATTTAATTTACCATGGGCTATGGCATTGGGACAAGCTGCACAGATTATTTTTGTACAAACAAAACTAGAAAGTATGAGGGTTGTGTTTCATCATTTGTTAGTCATCCCTATCTTTCTTTTTGGTTCATATTTGAGCATTGAGAACGAACATCTTTTCTTCCTAATCTATTCCTACTGACAAGTTAAGTTTAAATGATTTGACAAGCCTTATTTTACTAACCTATTAGTATAAATTTAAAACATGTTCAACCATGATTAGGCTAGATGACTGAACACGACTCGTTTTCTTAACCAGTAGTGGAATTTAGGCTTGCACATTTTCAGTAGTACTCTTTTTTGGGTATGGGGTTGTACCTCTTCTTTAAATCTGCGCTCTTTTTCCTTCTTTATTTGTTTTTGTGTTTTTTTTTTTTATGATCTCTCATCATGCAATGTTATGTACAATGAATGAAATTTTGAAACTAGGACTCTTGGAAAAAATATTTCTTGAGCATATTGCCATTGACAGGATCTCTAAATAAATCTTCTTGTTAGAACCTTCTACCCTTTCGAGTGTATGGTTTATCTTAGGAAAATGGTATTTGTACTTCAGGGAGGTTTTGTGTAGGTACCTAAAGTATATACATAGCCTATTTCCCTTTGCTTTCTTTCCTACTGACACAATTTTCTCAAAAGTTTCTTGGTCTCTCTTGAAAGGAAACCTTCTTTGAATAATTTTTGTATCACAAGGTTTTAAGCTTTCATCACCATATACAAAAGCATTATGAAACTCTTTGCACAACCTTATGTATTTCTGTTTTATGTAAGGTGACAGAGTTTTGGATAAATTAATCATTTTGGGTTTTTCTAGTCTACTTACATTGTATTCCTCTATATCAATCTTGGTAGATACTACTTTAGGCTACTTAACAATATTTTTGGAATTCAACAAGTCTTATGAAGTGACAAAACCTTTTGGTGATGAGTTGTCTTTGTATGGAAAGACCTTAAGGCTCCTTCGATCCAGGTTCCTAGAAAACTCTACTATATGAAAGTATTGCAACATTTTTACCTTGGCAGAAGGGAATGGTTCTGTTTTTTATGTTTTTTCTTCATTTGAGCAACCTTGTTCAGATTCTAAGCTTGGTTTTTGTTTTGAAATTTTATTTTCATTTTGGAGAAAATTAAGTTTAGCCTTGCCATCGTGTTGTTGTTCCAGGCTGTTAGAGTTTTTGCTATTGAGTTCTTCATGCAGTGCCTGGTTTAACTCTTAAGGTATGTCCAGATCTGTCTCAACTTCATTTAAATTTTCATTAATGTATTCTTCATTATATAAAATGAATGACTCAAGATCCGAATGGATGGAATAAAGAGGTGTGTTGTTTTGCCTTTCTTGGCTGCTATCTATAAAATTCATGTGTGATTCCTGGTACAATCTCCTTGTATGGTTAAAAACAAGGATGGTAGCATATGACATGTCAAGTTGCCGGTTTCCCTGAATATTGGCTCCCCATGATCTGGATAAAAGCATGTCATAATTAGGAGGAATTTTAGCTACTACTATGTCCATGACTAGACCCTTAGTAGGGATTTGTGCCAGATTGACACATAAATCCTTAATTAGACCCAAACACTTGACTCTGCTTGAATCGAAAGAATACAGGTACTTGTAAGGTTTGGTTATTTCTAGGACTAATCTCTCCATCACTACCTTTGGCATGAGGTTGTGAGAGGAAACAGATTCTAGCATGACATTATGTAAGATTTTGTCATGTATGTTTAGGCTAATAGAGAAAGGGGGAATATCTCCTTCTTGGTATCTTCCCTCTACTTCAGGTCCAAAAAACAGTTTTGGTTTGTCATCTATCAAGTTTAGAGTATCTGTATCATTTCCCATGTTCAAAACCTTCAGAACTTGGGGCATGTACATATCTTGGGTTACCAGTTCAGCGAGAGGTATGGTTATCTTGATTTTAGCAATATCTCCCTCAATACTGAAAGGTACTTGTGTTTTAGGCATATTTACATCAGTCTTATCGGCCATGATATTTTATACAAGTTTATTTTGCTGATTCTGATTTGGGACTTTGGACAAAAGAGTTTTCTCAAGGCCACTAGTAGAGGCACTAGGGAAGCTTGTGTCACCACTTTGTTGGCTAGTTTTGTCTCTGTTTGGATCAGTTTTCTTAGCCACGGTGTTGTTACCGTCTGTATTCCTCTTAAGAGTATGTTCAGGTCTTTTCCTAACAACAATATCATTTTTGTTCTTTTCGGAGTTTTCTTGGTTATTATTTCTCCTAAGGTCATATTGCCTATGGACTTCCATTATGGCATTTTCAAATCCTAATTGATATTTTTCATAATCCTCATAGTTTGTTTTAGTTTGATTTGAGGAAAAGAAACCTTTTTCTTCTTCAGTGAGAAAAACATCACCCGCATTGTCAGAACCTATCAATTTTACATGGTTTTCTATAGGTTCTTCAGACTGTCTTCCCTCTTCATCCACATAATTCTCTTCGAAAGGGGGCCTGATTTGTTGGTCATTGTCTCTTGGTTTGTTTTGGGGAGGGTCTCTTCTAAATTTTGGATTCCTGTTTCTATTTTGGGGATTTGCTTGGTTTTCCCTAGGAGGTGTTCTTTCACTCAAGTTTATCCTTTCCATCATTCTTTCCATTACCCTAACTAAATCGTCAATCTTGGCATCAGACGCGGAGGTTGAGGCCATAGTTTCATCTTTGTAGGTGACTCTCTTTTCAGATATCATCCTATCCCTTTTTCAATCAAGTTGGGCTCTACACTTATAGCTCCCTTTTGCATGTCTTCTAAAGTTAGGGGATATCTCTCTCTCTTAATTGATAGGCCATGTTTGGATCTAAACCTTCCAAAAATTTTGCTAAAGCCAAGCCTTGTGGGGATTTCATGTCTGGTGGGAGGACATTGTAAACACTATTGAGCCTGGTACATTAGTCTTGGACACTTTCCTCGATATTTATCTTAAGTTTGTTATATTCTGAGAGGATTTGGAGAGGGTTTTTCTTGATTTCCCACTTGTTTATAAATGTTTGATAAAGGGAAGGGATATCATGTATGCTATTAGGAGTCAATCTTTTGAACCATTTTTTGGCTTTTCCTCCTAATATTTGTGTGAAGATCCTCATTTTAATGGTTTCCTCTTCTAATTCCATGTAATCAAAGGCATCATTTATCCTATCTACATGTTGTTTTGCAGTGATGTATTCAGGTCTGGTAAAGTGAGGGATTTTGGATTAGTAATCATGTTGCAAAGGTAACAAAGGTTCTGGCAGTGCCAGGGGGGGATACCATGCTGCCATGATGGGATGGAATAGGATCCAAGGAGGATTTACAAGGGGAGGGTTTGTGAGAGGGGGTGGGGGATGAAGTGGAGTGTTTTGAATAACAGATCTGTGGATGGGAGTGGTAGAGGTACTTGGACCAGCAAACTCATTTTGAGTAGACTTGGGATAAAAGAGCCAAAGCGATGGAGAAGCTCAAAGTCGAGAGGAGTGGAAGGAGAGGCTTCTCTGCTTGAACTCTGCTGCAAACCTAATAGCTCAAGGTCAGTATGGTCAATCCCACTCTGTGACTTGGTTCTTAAAAGGTTTCTTGTATGGTGCAAGTCAAACTGGGGGTCTTGGAAGGCTGTAAGATGTTCATTAATAGATCTTGCTCTATGAATACTCCTAACAGTACTTGAGTTTCCAGTTTTAGAAGTTTACAACAAAATATTTTCTGGGTCATCAACTATGGTGGGAAGGTTTGGGTACAGGTGAGATCTGGTACTGATCCTTTGTGAAGCCAAATTTCAAACCCAAGGTATAGAGAGGCTAAACTTTTATGCTTGTTTTCGGAAATCTGACCTCTCTTAGTGTTTGCTAAACTCACACAGTGTGTGACTAGTCTTCTAAACTTCTTAGGGCTGATTTGAAACAATCCTAAGGAAGTTTATAAACAATTGTAAAGTTAGAAGACCTATTGGGAGCTTGTGGAGTCGTCAGGTGGATGTTTTTTTTTATTTTAAGGATATGTGTTTATGTTCCACCAGCAATAACTGATAAAAAACCAATCTAGGGGCGTTTTTGGGTTTTCTGAGTTCCTTTATGTAGCCCGAAGGTTTCTACGAGTGTCCTACAATTGAGTCATCATTTTTCTGAGATGGTGAAACAACCAGATTATACTCTTTGGTGAATACTTTGAGTTCTCTATGATTTGATAAGGGTTTCTGAAGTTCTAAGGAGTACTCAGATTGTCACTAACTCAGAAAGCTCTCACCTTGATTGTCATTTATGTTAGGCAGTGAGTTGGTGATAAATCAATAGATATTGTGTGATAAGGGCTTCTGAATTATTTAAGGATATATAAGCTTGTTATTTATTCAGAAGGTCCCACCATGATCACCATTATGTTAGGCGATGAGGTGGTGAGAAATGACTGGATACTATTTTACAAGGGCTTTCTGAATCTTTTAAGGATGTCTAGGCTGTTAATTTACTCAGAAATCCCACTCTGATCGCCATTATGTTAGGTTCTCGTGATTTTTTAGATTGGTGAGATCAAATGCATAGGGTAACATCAGACCAGTCTTTGGATTCGTAGGACCTAACCTTCCTGGACTCAAAGAGGTCTCTCTCTATTTGTGCAAAGGATGTGAACGTGTTTTCTTTTAGGGTTTCGATTTTAGGCTAGTTGTTAAGTGTAGGGTTTATTTTTTTTGTTTTGGTTGGGTAACATGATAAAGTAGAATAGATAGAGTGAGGGATCTTCAAGTAATTGGGCTATGGAGTAAATAAAAGTCATGGGAAGTTTCAACAATAAATCAGGGTGGATCACACGGCAAATCTAGCATGGCAAGATGGATTTTCAATGTTTTTGTGGAATGAAATGAACATCAAGTTTGTGAAAAAAGTAGGGCAAGGGGAAATTAAGAATCCTTTGTCATGTTATTAAAACAAGAAGGGAATTCAACACTATTTAGCATAAATAAGTAATCAATAGACAGGGCACACCAATAACTCTTTGTTTCAACTCAAGCAAGTAAGCATTTTAGACAAACAATCCAGTGAAATATAGAAGGTGAGAAACTCATTTAACTTCTAGCGATTTCACTTTCAAGGTTAGAAAACATTTAAGATAAACATATAACCTTAATAAAAGAAGAGGGAATGCCTAAAAATCATTCATCATAGCCATAAAGATCTCCAAAACAACTATTCAAGCATTGATAAAGGGTATGATCGAAACATAGCCTCTTTGGCAAACCTAATTAGTGATACTTTAGAGAGAGATCTCAAGAACAATGTTTTAGTGACATCAAACAACGAGGGCTAACCATAAAAAATATTTTATACCTACTGTATTAAACCATTCATGAAATAAACAAGCTTAGGTAGTCTAGAGAGAAATTAATAATTCTCTAAAATGACCTAGTAGAGGAAAACATAGAGGCAGTGAAGAACAAACAAAGCTAAGGTGCCTTTGAAAAAAAATTCTTAGTCTAAAAACTTTGTCCTACTGCAATTTATAAGGATGAAACACAATGATACATAAGAAAACAATAACTGAATAGAAGCACATCACCATTAACCAAGCTTAGGGATCCTGGAAGGAGCCTTCTCCATCATCAATCAAGACAAGCCATTCACAAACTCCATAACACCAATTTCTTCTCCAATCACCAAAAAAAACCATGTATTGATCCAAAGTGTCATAAAATTTGAACCTCTTACAATGAGGCCCTCATGCTCTATTTATCTAGCAAAGGAGGGCAAAAACCCTAACTAGGATTTGGAAATTTCAAAACTAGTCATAAATGTCATTTATGCCAAAGAGATCATGCAAGGCCCAAGGCACAAAATATCTCATGAAATAAATGCCAAAATAACTCCTAACACCTAATTTTGGATTGATTTGTCTCAAAAAACATTAAAATATCATTTTTCAATTAATGAGTTTCTTTTGTTGACTTTTGGCCAAAAATAGACAGTGAGGTCTGAACGCGCAACGCCTTCCTGAGCAGAAAATGGGTCTAATTGCAGCCAAGTTTTGGTGACCTTCCCAATGTCAGAATTTTCTCCATGATGGCCCATTAGAATTATGGATGAGTATACTTTCCAAATATACCATTGGTTTATTTATTGAGCTCCATTAACCTGTCCAAAAGGAAAAATTCTCAAAACTGCTCTAGGCACAGTGCCAGGTCTGTAAATGAGGTAGAAAGGTGAAAAATGAGGTGTTTTTTGGCCTTTTGAGGGATAAAAAATGCTCCAAATGCTCTTAAATTTGGTTAGAATACTGTACTTCAGCCACGGATTCCAAAAATGCTAATTTTTCCTCCCAAGGATTCCTGAGTTGAAAGCGTAGCGCCAGGGGTGCTATGCTTAGAGGCCTCAAAATTTGTAAAAAACCAAAAATTGTCAAAATTATCCCAAATTTGGTGGATGTGTGCCTCATGGGGTTTGAGAGACCTGTAGAGAAGCTCGTGCCAAAATTCCAAGGTTATATTGGCCTTTTTCCTCTTTGAGTGCTTGGATCTTGGTTTGGGCCTTTTTGAGTTTAGCCCTTGCAACTTGGTTCCTTCGCGCATAATGCTTGGTCATCCTCCATTGGAGATAAAGATCCTGATTTGCTTTCTTCAATTTAGCCTCCAAGTGTATGTTGGATCTTTGCAACCATGGCTCCCAGTAATGTGCTATTTCCATGGCCAACAACTCATCTAGAGGTAGTTTCTCTGCTAAGGCCGATTCTTGTTCTCTTTGTTTTTCCAATGCCTTCTTCAATACCATGGTTCTAGGTCTCCTCCTACGTTGCCATTCTTCATCCTCACTCTCCTGATAGGTGCCCATGAACTCTTATAGCTTTACCTATACCCTTTGGGCTTCTTTCCGGGCCCTGATGGTTCTAGTCTCATAAATGGAAATTTGTGCTCCTAGCTGCCTGTTCTCCATCTCAAGGGAATCATTCACACTCTTGGCCCTATTCAGATTTTCTTGGAGGTCTTCAATGAGGGTGTTTTTTTTCTGGATGAGAAATTTTGAGATCCTTGCTTCATTCTCCTCATCATGTTGGGAAAATTACTGAGATGGAGGGGGGGGCGTGAATCAGTATTTAGAGCTGACTGAAAACTTTTTACTTTTTCTTTCTTAAAACCATACGCTACTTTACTGAATTCAACTTGCATATACACGTGGATATCTTGTATGTCCAGAGATCTTATTATGCATTGAATTATTTACATAGATCATTGCATCATTCATTCATCAGATGTTTAGTAAGAAGAAATCATGTGCAGTAATAACAGAATAAACCATCACACATAAGCAACACACATGAACACCAGTATTTAAGGTGGAAACCCAATTCGGGAGAAAACAACCGGTGCAGTCATCTCTGTCTTCAATATTTATTATAAAGAAAAATTCTTACAATTTGGTACTGGCACAGAATTATACCAGGACGCAGGCACCTACCTGTAGAAGGCTACAACCTTCTCTCGTTCTCCAGTCACTACTGGAAGGGAGCTCCAACTCCCTGATCTCATTTACCAACCTCTCCTGGAAGGGAGCTTTGACCCCCTGATTTAACACCAGCTTTTACTAGAAGAAAGCTTCCACTTTCTTATTGAAGGCTTCAACCCTCAGATCCACCAAATTTCTTCAATTTCTTCATCAGACTTGTGCCAGGTCTTCATCATTTCTTTTGCAGATATTCCTAGAGATTCATCGTTTCTATATCTAGAGATCTTGAACCTTCATCATATCCACAGGTGCATCATAGATTCATATCTATCAGATTTCAATCATGCAGATATCTCTTAAAGAGATTTATTCATTAATGACCCCTCCACATGCACACCTTGTACTATAATCCTCTTCTCCTTATATAGTTTTAGCCTTTATTAATACCATGAGTCAAAACCACCCAACCGCTGATGGTATTCCTAGACGGGATCAAATATATAATCCAGCGGGGTCTACCCAAGCCCCAAACAACTTCTCATTGTTCTATTTTCTTGGTCTGGAAATTAGATAATTAATATAAGGCTTTTTAATATCTCAATCTTAGATTGAGATATTAATCCAAATTTCTCCTTTAGTAATGACCTCCCTAAGGCATACAAAAATGCTCTCTTAATAACAACCCACATATTAAAAGGCAAACCAATCCAAATTGGATCCCCAACCTACGCTCTTCCAAATACACTAATGCATACTATCACAACACGAATTGACCCAAAGGTAATATTTATCTCCGCCATATAATATTATAGCCAAGGTTAATAAACATTTACCAAGGTCCGGCGCTGGTAATAAATTTATTCATGTCTGTTAATAAACCTTTGACTCCGAGCCCCACGTGTATGATCAACAGTCCAATCAAATTCCTGTGTCGTACTTTGGTTAACCTTCGCGCATCTTCCTCATACGACCGTTGTCCGATGGCTCCCCTCCAGATCGACGGCGCTCAACAATATCGCGCGGCCTCCTTGGTCGATCGTTAACGTTCGATGGCACGCAGTGATGGCGGTTTTGGAACTTTTCCCGACGCCACGTGTCGATTTTTCTATGGAATCGCTCCCGATTCTCAAATACCACTTTCACTACAAAGGTGGTGCGATAAAAACCGCTTCCAGCCTTAAACCACGTTCACTGTTCATCCACAAGGTTCCGCCCCTCTACTCCAGGTTCCGTCTGCGTATTTTCGCCAATTCGTTTCTCCACGTTATCAATTCATATAACCACAATACTGTTATACAGCTCCGATGAAATCCTTACGGACTATTCGACTCGGTTCTCTGCGTGCATTCAATCCACCATTCGGAACTTAGATAAACACCTTAATCCATTAAACATAGGGTTATCACACATTGCTTCATTTTCTACCAGTCGGGATACACATTCAACCATATTAACATTGGTGCCTCTAACTGTATACAGAGCACCATCAAACCCAACACCGGGTTTCTTAACTATCATGGATTTCAATTATCCGTCGTCAGGATGCATACATACACCAAAATTATTCAATCTTATATTCTGCTTGTATAGAACTGCTGATGGATTTATGAGTTATTTATACAGTCATTATTTGCATCCTTTGTCATAGAGTTGCCATCAAGGACAATCAATTCAATATAATAGGATACCAGAAACATATTGCCAACAATCTCCCCCTTTGGACTTGATGGCAACTATGACCAGAAATACATTCAGTCAATATTCTCCCCCTTTGACATCAAGGGAAAAGGATAGATCAAGATCCTTTGTACCGACAATACCATGCTCCCCCTGAGATCATGCTGCATCTAGAGATACCCAGAAAATTTTTGTCAGCAAATAGCCATACGTGGTTTTCTATGTATAAACATGCGTACATACGCGACTGTCCTGCAGGAAATCTGCATATCCAATTTAATCTTCTGTATTTAAGTAGATCTGATCTTTTGCATGGAAGAGACTACTCCCATATTTTGTCTGAGATATTCAAACGCTTCCCTGGTTAGAGGTTTGGTAAATATATCAACAACTTGTTCTTTGGAGGGAACATACTCCAACTTCACCTTTTGTTCAAGCACTTGTTATCGTAAGAAGTGATACTTGATGGGAATGTGCTTGGTCTTGGAGTGCATAAGAGGATTCTTTGAAATACTGATGCCACTTGTATTATCACTGATAATGGAGATAGGAGGTGAACATTTGATTTTAATGTCTTGTAAGGTTTGCATCATCCAAAGAAGTTGAGTGCAACATGATGCGGCATCCACATATTCTGCTTCTGCTGTAGATAAGGCAATAGAGATTTTCTTCTTACTGAACCAAGATACTAACCGGGGCCCCATATAGAATGCACCACCACTAGTGATTTTCCGATCATCAAAATTTCCAGCCCAATCTGCATCAGTGTAAGCATGAAGAGTGAGATCAGCATTCTTTGGATACCATAGTCCAAAGTCTTGAGTTCCTTGCAAATATTTGAATATTCTTTTGACTGCCTGAAGGTGAGATTCTTTTGGATTAGCTTGGAATCGTCCCACAATCCCAACTGCATGGATAACATCTGGTCTATTCCCAGTGAGATAAAGTAAACTTCCTATCATAGATCTGTATTCTGGTTGAGTTACTATGGGAGAATCATCATGAGAACTGAGATTACATCCAGTTATCATTGGTGTACTTACAGGTTTGCACTCTTCCATGCCATACTTCTTCAGAATTTGCTTAAGATATTTTTCTTGTGATAAGAATATGCCATCTGTTGCTTGTTGCACTTGCAAGCCAAGAAATAATGTTAGTTCCCCAAGTAAAGACATTTCAAATTCTTGCTGCATAACAGAAGCAAATTTCTGACTCATGGACTCTTCATTACTTCCAAAAATGATATCATCAACATATACAACCACAATCAATAGTTTGTCATTTTCAGTTTTTGTGTATAAGTTGCTATCAGCAGACCCCTTTGAAAATCCTTGTTGATTAAGATATTTGTCAAGACGATAGTACCATGCCCTTGGAGCTTGTTTGAGACCATATAGAGCCTTTTTAAGTCTACAAACAAGTTTTTCATCATTTCCCAAAATGAATCCTTCTGTTTGTTCAATATAAACTTCTTCTTCTAGATCTCCATTGAGAAAAGATGATTTAACATCCATTTGATAAACTTTGATTTGTTGGAAGCTTGAAAAAGAAAGAAACATTCTTATGGCTTCAAGTGTAGCTACAGGAGAAAAATTTTCTTCAAAGTCTATACCTTCTTGTTGAGCATACCCCTTGCAAACAAGTCTAGCTTTATTTCTTATAACATCCCCATTCTCATTTAACTTATTTTTGAATATCCATTTAGTTCCAATGACATTTTGTCATGAGGTCTTGGTACTAATTCCCAAGTGTGATTCTTTTCAATTTGATCAAGCTCTTCATTCATGGCTTGAATCCAACATTCATCTTTGCTAGATTGATTGACATTGTGTGGTTCAATAGTGGATAGAAATGCCAGATATATAGACGATCCCACAAGAGTCCTTCTTGTTTGTACACTTGATCCCTTTTCTCCCAAAATTTGAGATTCTGGATGATTCTTTTGAGCATATCTGTATGGAGCTTTTTCAAATAAATCATCTTCGAGTTCTTCATTGGGTTCACTGTCTATATCATTCCTATTTGATGTAGAAGGATATATGTCTTCATCATCTTCATCTGTTGTTTGTTTTTCTTCTTTTGGAGCTGCAGGAGACTCATCAATAACAACATCAATACATTCAACAATCTTCCGAAGTCTTTTATTGTAAAATTTGTATGCCCTACTCCTAGAGGAATAACCAAGAAGTATTCCTTCATCTTCTCTGGATTCAAACTTGCCAAGTTTTTCATCATTATTTTTGATAAAGCATTTGTTCCCAAAAACTCTAAAATGCTTCATGGTGGGAGGATTACCATACCATAGTTCATATGGAGTTTTATCACTATTTACACGAACATGTGCCTTGTTAAGAATATTTACCGCTGTATGTGATGCTTCTCCCCAAAATGTGTCAGGTGTTCCGGAATCATCAAGCATAGCTCTAGCCATTTGTTGAACTGTTCTATTCATTCTTTCTGCTACGCCATTTTGTTGTGGAGTGCCAACTACAGAAAACTGTCTTTTTATGCCATGTTGTTCAAAAAATTCAAGGAATTCATCTGATGTATATTCTCCTCCTCGATCAGATCTAAGACACTTGATTTTTAGATCTAATTCATTTTCAACCAGTGCTTTGAAGATCTGAAATTTCTCAAATGCTTCATCTTTGTGTTTAATCAACCCAATCCAACACATTCTAGAGAAATCATCAATAAATAAGATATAGTATTCTTCACCACGTGGTGAATTTTTCCTTATAGGTCCACATATGTCAGTATGAATGAGTTCAAGAGGCTTACTTGATGATCCTTCCTTGGCATTAAATTGTACTCTGGTTTGCTTACCGAATTGGCAAGATTTGCATATGATATTTTCAGGTAGAGTAATATTGGGAAGATCACGAACAACTTTAAGTCTGCTTGATTTGTTTATTTGAGAGAAGCTCAGATGCCCCAACCTTCTATGCCATAGCCAATTTTCTGAAGATTTACTCAAGTAACATTGTTCTTTGCGCTATAAAGTCATATACAAAGGTTTGGAGCCTGTTTTCTTCTTTATAATTGTTTTACCCGTATCAAGATCACGTACTACACATTCTTGAACTAAAGATAACTCTACCTTGATCACAGATTAGACTTACACTTAACAAGTTATGCTTTAATCCATCCACATATATGACTTCATTAGCTTTCACCTTTTCTTTTAGAAAAATAGACCCTTTTCCCTTAATGACTGCAAGAGTATCATTTCCAAATGTGACATTTTTTTCTTTTTCTAGAGCACTATATGCAAGAAGTTTGTCTTTAGCACCTATCATGTGTCTTGAACATCCACTATCAATGTACCATTGGTTTTCTTCATCTTCTGCAAATAACGCTATGCCACAATTTTCAACCTGTAATTTCTTCTTTTTCCATACCTTGGAGCTTGAAGGAACATGTTCTTTTGGCTGAAATTTGCTCCTGCATTCAGATTCTTCATGCCCAAATTTATTGCAATAAGCACATCTAACTTCATTTCTGAAGAGGAGAAAGCTGTTATATGTATTCTTGTTCCAATATCAACCTTTTCTTTCTGCTTCTCCTCTTGTCATGATGGTTTTATATGCAACAGACTGACATCAGCCTTTTATGTTTGGACCAAAATCATGGAGCACATGAGAACACTGTCCATCAAGAAGAAATTTCATGTACTCATGAAATCTTATACCTGACCACTGCTTGACTGTGTTTCTTTGAAAGGTATTCTCGTTAGTGTTCTTTGAATTGAGATGATCATGCTTTACCTGCAATGATTCTTTATTCCCTTGCTGAGTGGCAGAATTTTGTAAACCAGTTGTAGCTACTTTTAGATAATTTGGTGCTGAAGCTTGAGAGGATTCTCCGGTATATCCAACACCTGTTTTTATAAGAGGAGAACGTTGTACCTTGATAATCTCATCTAAGGTTTTAGATCCTTTAGGAAATCTAAGATTCAGAGTCTTTACTTTCTCAAAATCTTTTCTTAGACTTACCATTTCACATTCTAATTTCTCAATGCGTTTCTTTGCTTCTTCAACCTGCTTTTCGAGAGTCTCTATGGTTATTTATTTTCGTTATTTTGAGTTAATTGATCACCTAATGTTAATTTTGTCTCAGTAAATCCATAAAAGTATCTATTTCTTCTAGTCTTTTCAAAATGCCAAGGAAAGAGGTCTACATTTTGTTCACATTCTTCCTCACTATCAGATGACCCATCACTGTCTTCATTAATATAGTAACTTTTTCTTGTGCTAGATCGATTCTTATTCCTTCTTGTTACTTCCTTTCCTTTAGTGGATGTTTCTTTATAAGGACATTTTGCAGCATAATGACCAACTTTTCCACACTCAAAACATTTAAAGGGAAGCTTACCTTTGAATCTTCCAGTACCTAGTTGGAGTTTTCTCACAAAATTTGGCTTTCCATCTTCTTCTGAGATATATCCTGATCCTTCTATTTTTTGTACTTCCTTCCCTTTTGTAGAAGTTTTAAAGACTGCTTCTTTGACTTCAGATGGTCCTCCTCTTCTCATTTCATATGTAGTTAGTATGCCATGAAGTTGCACCACAGTAAGATTTTGAAGATCCTGCTTTTCTTCAAGAGCAGAAACTTTTGACTCAAATTTTGTCGTTAGTGATCTTAAAAATTTCTCAACCAAAGTAGATTCGGTTATTGTTTCTCCCAGATTTCTCATACGATTTACAATATCATCAAGACGTAAAAATAAATTGGAAATGCTCTCCTCATTATGCATTTTTAGATTCTCATATTGAATTCTAAGAGTTTGAAGTTTAGCACTTTTTACCTTTGCATCACCTTCATAACTTAGAATGATTTTTTCCCATACTACCTTTGTTGTATCCAGCTGCATGACTTCGACAAATTCTGATTCAGTTAGACTTCCCAATATAGCATTTACCACTTTTGCATTTGTTTCATAATTCTTTCTTTCCGTTAGATCTGTTGGCACTACGACTGGATATTCATATCCTCCTTCAACTATAGCCCATACATCTGCTCCCAGAGACTGAAGATAGGATCTCATCCTTGTTTTCCATAAGATTAAATTGTTTCCATTGAAGAGCGGAGGCCTGATAGATGTTGTTCCTTCTTGATTGATCATCTTGTTTGATCTTCCTTCTAGCAGCTAAGACTTTTCAGAAGAACCTACTCTGATACCAATTCTTGGGAAAAATACTGAGAGAGGGGGGGGGGGGGGTGAATCAGTGTTTAGAGCTGACTGAAAACTTTTTAATTTTTCTTTCTTAAAACCATACACTACTTTACTGAATTCAACTTGCGTATACACGTGGATATCTTGTATGTCCAGAGATCTTATTATGCATTTAATTCTTTACTTAGATCATTGCATCATTCATTCATCAGATGTTTAGTAAGCAGAAAGCATGTGCAGTAATAACAGAATAAACCATCACACATAAGCAACACACATGAACACTAGTATTTAAGGTGGAAACCCAATTCGGGAGAAAACCACCGCTACAGTCGTCTCTGTCTTCAATATTTATTATAAAGAAAACTTCTTACAATTTTGTACTTGTGCAGACTTATACCAGCACACAGGCACCTACCTGTAGGAGGCTACAACCTTCTCTCATTCTCCAGTCACTACTAGAAGGGAGCTCCAACCCCCTGATCTCGTTTACCAACCTCTCCTAGAAGGGAGCTTCGACCCCCTGATTTAACACCAGATTTTGCTGGCAGAAAGCTTCCACTTTCTTACTGAAGACTTCAACCCTCAGATCCACCAAATTTCTTCAATTTCTTCATCAGACTTGTGCCAGGTCTTCATCATTTCTTTTGCAGATATTCCTAGAGATTCATCGTTTCTATATCTAGAGATCTTGAACCTTCATCATATTCACAGGTGCATCATAGATTCAGATCTATCAGAGTTCAATCATGCAAATATCTCTTAAAGAGATTTATTCATTAACGATCCCTCCACATGCACATATTTTACTATAATCCTCTTCTCCTTATATAGTTTTATCCTTTATTAATAACATGAGTCAAAACCACCCAACCGCTGATGGTATTCCTGGACGGGATCAAATAGATAATCCAGCGGGGTCTACCCAAGCCCCAAACAACTTCTCATTGTTCTATTTTCTTGGTCTGGCAATTAGATAATTAATATATGGCTTTTTAATATCTCAATCTGAGATTGAGATATTAATCCAAATTTCTCCTTTAGTAATGACCTCCCTAAGGCATACAAAAATGCTCTCTTAATAACAACCCACGTATTAAAAGGCGAACCAATCCAAATTGGATCCCCAACCTACGCTCTTCCAAATACACTAATGCATACTCTCACAACACGAATTGACCCAAAGGTAATCTTTATCTCCGCCATATAATATTATAGCCAAGGTTAATAAACATTTACGAAGGTCTGACGCTGGTCATAGCTTTATTCACGTCTGTTAATAAACCTTTGACTCTGGGCCCCACGAATATGATCAACAGTCCAATCAAATTCCCATGCCGTAATTTGGTTAACCTTCGCGCAACTTCCTCATACGACCACTGTCCGATGGCTCCCCTCCAGATCGACGACGCTCAACAATATCACGCAGCCTCCTTGGTCGATCTTTAATGTGCGATGGCATGCAGTGATGGCAGTTTTGGAACTTCGCCCGACGCCACATGTCGACTGTTCTATGGAATCGCTCTTGATTCTCAAATACCACTTTTGCTGAAAATGTGGTGCGATAAAAATCGCTTCCAGCCTTAAACCGCGTTCACTTTTCATCCGCAAGGTTCCGCCCCTCCACTCTAGGTTCCATCTGCGTATTTTCGCCAATTCGTTTCTCCGCGTTATCAGTTCATATAACCACAATACTGTTATACAGCTCTGATGAAATCCTTATGGACTATTCGACTCAGTTCTCTACGTGCATTCGATCCACCATTCGGAACATAGATAAACACCTTACTCCATAAAACAGAGGGTTATCATGCGTTGGTTCATTGTCTACCAGTCGGGATACACAGTCGACCGTATTAACATTGGTGCCTCTAACTGTATACAGAGCACCATCAAACCCAACACCGGGTTTCTTAACTATCACGGATTTCGATTATCCGTCGTCAGGATGCATACATACACCAAACTTATTCAGTCTTATATTCTACTTGTATAGAACTACTGATGGATTTCTAAGTTGTTTATACAGTCATTATCTGCATCCTTTGTCAGAGAATTGCCGTCAAGGACAATCAATTCAATATAATAGGATACCAGAAACATATTGCCAACACATCACTATCAATATGAATGATTTCAAACTCCCTCTCAACCTCATGCTAGTCTTCTTCTTCCTTTAATTTTTTTTTTCCTTTGTCTAGTGGCTAATCTTAGGTGGATGGCATGGTCCCTTGCCCTTTAGAGGCAGCAAACACAAGCCTCTGTCCTTTTGATATGTCAATGGAAGAGGTTTTCCTGAGAACTTGTTGGTGTCTTCCTCATGGTTGTGATCCTTGCTGCTGTTTACCTCTTTTCCTTCAACATCAGCCTCACTGCTGGCTTCTTCACTGATTTGTGTACTCTCATCTTGTTCTTCATTATTGTTATGACCTTCATTTTGGCTGCCTTCTTTATATTTTCCCTCATCTCTATCATGAATAAGAGCCTCGCTATTTTGACTGTCATTAGGGCTCTTAGTCTCACTACTTTCTTTAGGATCATCCTATTCTTCTTGGTTACATGCCTCATTTGTGCCCATTCTATCCTCTTCCTCCTCATCCTCAACATTTTCAGTGTGATTTTTGTTTTCTTCATCACTTACCTCTTTTTCATCATCATCCACCTCCATGGCCTCTGCCTCATTACTGATTTCTTGTTCATATTTTCTTGGCTCATTCCCACTATCAGCTTCTTCATTTTCTTCACTATCATTACCCTACTTTTTTTGCATGTTGTATTCTTCTTGTTGGCTCAACTAATCATCTCCTTCATCCTCATTTTGGTTTGACTCATTGTCATCTTCACCCTCATTTTCACTTGACTGTTCCCTGCCACTTCCTTCTTGATCTGATGCATCAGGAGAAAATGGGGAAGGGAGGTTTTCTTGAGGAAAATATACTTGGGTAGATGATGAGTCATGGTCAGTAGGAGGTGATGGAGGAGTGGAGGGAGGAGGATGAGATGATGAGGCTAAATTTGGTTGATGATGGGGCTGAGGGCTTGTGAATACTTCATGAGCTATGGACACCTCCCAAGGTATGCCTTTTTGCTCCAGTTGATGTAGCACCACCATCTTGATCAAGGAGTGGTGGAAAAAACTATGCATTTGCTGGGAATAGTTCCTCCTTCGGACAACAGAAGAAATCTTGTCAATACTTCTATACAAGTAATAGGGAAAATGAAGCATCTTGACCATAGTGAAATGCATGAATAATATGATATGGTAAGAGTAGAGCATAGAGGATCTCCCCTCACATGTAAATTATCTCATGATGACCTTCATTAGGGGTGCATACCTCTCTAGTAAGTGTGAGAAAGGGAAAATAGTCTTGCAGCCTTCTTTATACTTAGGCTTGAGGAAAGGCTCATAGTAACTCATGTCCAACTTTGACCTTTTGAACCACTTTTTACCAACATCAGGAAGTCTAGTAGCCTGAGAAATGGTATCTGATGAGAGTTCAAAGGTCACCCCTGCCATGCTTGATTGCTTTTTATGTAGGTTAAGAATGAATAACCTTGTAAGCTCTTGGTGATTTTGTACATCTTTGAGCCTTTCACAGAACTAAAAACACCCTACATTCTGAAAGCATCTGAGAATAATGGGAGAGGTAGTAATATCCATAGTGTCTTGAGGTTCAAATTCATTAACCTTCCCACCCGTGTGCTTTTGTCTCATAGGCACTTGGCCTCCTTCACTGCTGACACTCCCTTCTTCACCAGACATGGTGACTAGGATTTCCTTTAGACAAACTCGGGCCTGCTTGTGAAACTTGGTAGAGGAATGAAATGAAAATATGGTGAGGTCAGTTCTTGTAAATAAATGAGATGGAGGTGTGAGTTTATGACTGACCTCCCTTGAGCTTTGATGAAGGTTTATCTTAAACTGATTGTGATTACCCCAATTGACACCCCCCCTTAACTGATAATTTTTGTTTGGAGGTCAAAACAAGTTTGTTTACCATGAGGAATTAGGGCTTCTAATCACTAGGGTTTAGTCATTTATTTTAACCATTTAAATCATCAAAACCACTTGGAGGATAAGGAAAAGTAGCCACCTACCAAGATTTTAATTTCTTTTCAGGTCTTGAAGGCTGTTAAGAGGTGCTCCTTGGTGATTTTTAGCAATTTTCCAAGTGGAAGAAGGTTTTCTGCACTAAGCGCAGTGCCGGGCAAAAAAATGGGCTAGTCGGGTCCTCTTGGTCACATCGCTGCCTGCGTGCAGGCTTGCCAGGCTCTTAAGTGTAGCATTGTACGAGCTTTGGGCCTGTCGGGCCTCTCTGAGCGCAATGTTGCCCACGTGCAGGGCTACTGGGCTTCTCCTTAAGCACAACACTGGAAATTTTTGTGGGTTTGTCCGGCAGAACTGGGAAAATGGGTAGTGTCCACCTGTAAGCACAACACGCTTCCTTCTGAGCATAGCATAGTGTAAAATTACACTGCAAAATTTCTCCTATGCGTAGCACCGGTTGCTCTAAGCGCAACACCTGCTCCAAAGTGTAGCGCCAGGTGACTTTCCCCAGAATTTGACTGAAACTCAGATATTTCCTCCTTGAATGTTTTTTAGCTCTTATAAAATTAAAAATGAGATGGGAGGAGAGTAAAAATGGTCTTTATATATTTGGGGAAATAAATTTAAATCAAAACCCACTTTGCTAATGTTTTTGGTCTTTTTATCACTTTGGCTCATATCCTTTTTCGACCTTTTGTAATATGTGACTTAAAAACATTCAAATGGTCTTTCCCCTTTCTAATAATTATCCTTTGTTGCTTTTCAGGTTGTTGACATGGTGAAACTTGACTCCCTTTGGCCTGTTGACACTTTTAACACTCTGTTCTTACCCACTTTGTCATCTAAGAACCCTAAAACTACTTTCTTTGTTATTTGAAATCTAACACGTCCTTTTAGCTCATTTAGTAAGGGTAAGCTCTTCAAAACATTTTTGAGGGACCTGTACTTACCCTAGCACTGTCGAAACCTTTCTTGCTTGCATTGTAAAGTTTGGAAATCATGTTTACCCCCTTTGATCTTTTTGAGTGTGGGTGACTTGAAAACATGGTTCCTTCTCTTCTCACTGATTTTCTAGAAGTAAAATAAATCCATTTTTGACAAGTGCCATAGTCTTAACAATCATGTATGTTGTCTCATCTTGGCCACTTCTGATTTGTTGCAGGTACCATGACATAATGATTCAACACTATCTGATGCTTCTTGGTGTTGGACACATTCAGCTTGGCAAACCCTAGAACTCACTTACAACAGTCTCTTCAAACTTTCTTTCTGTTGCCATCATGGAGGCTCATTATCTTCATTTCACCCTCTCTTTGACCATCTTCATCATGAAAAACTGCTTGGGATGAGCTTGGAATATTTGCAGGGAATGATATTCTCAGGAAAACTTTGCTGCTCTTATGGAGTCTAAACTTGCCTTTTTA
Source organism: Pinus albicaulis (assembly GCA_034641835.2). Taxonomy (NCBI): domain Eukaryota; kingdom Viridiplantae; phylum Streptophyta; class Pinopsida; order Pinales; family Pinaceae; genus Pinus; species Pinus albicaulis. The sequence goes on along the minus strand of CM076584.1, from coordinate 1,481,178,384 downwards.
CCTTCTTTGATCATATTACCAAAATCTTAGGTTTCTGGGTTGTCTAAAAACATTTATTAGTGTTATTTTCTAAGTTCTCTGTAGCCCTTTCAAGTTCACTCATTTCTATTCAGTTCACCTCACCATTTTCCCTTTTCCATTTATAATTTCTAAAAACAATTCAATTTATGCTTGATTGTGCTGCTATGCCTCTACCTATGTGATTTGATTCCTTGGCTCTTTGCCTGGCACACTGTTGGCCCAATTAGTGCCTAGAAACCCTGATTTTTCTTGAACATGGGCTACTTCCTCTTCCATTTGATTGAGTATATATTCTAATGAGGATCAAGCCTCTTACCTTATCAATTTTACTGTTGATAATCACCTTGAAACTCCTGTAGAAATATCAAAAAATGAACAACTATCCTTTGCAGAAATTGAACTTGATAAGGAGGTCTTCCTTGGATGATTTTCTTGATCTGAATTGGACAAACAAGTGCTGATAGTTTTCACCTTTTGATTCAGATTCTAGCACGTGAAAAATAGTGATTTGGAACACCAAAGATAACCCTACAACCTATGAAACCCTAGTGACCTAGTGGAAAGCTCTTTGACTTGGTCTTTGACTGAAATCTTGGCTTAGGGTCTTCAAGTATGAAAAATAGATTTTTTTGACAAATTGATGTATTGAAGGTCCAAAATCAAATTTACTTGATTTATCTAAAGAGCCTATAGAGATATATTTAAGACCATCAATGCTTGAGGCATTTGATGAAAATGAGAAAGGGTAGGTTGTTTGGCAATCTTAGATGGAAAGTGGAAGGGTTAAGCATAGGGAAAACATAGTACTGAGGTTATGGGTGTGAAAATGGGACAGAGATGAGTGTCATAAGCCCATGAGGGGTATTTTAGGAGTGATAGGCTAACCAGGGAATAGAAGAGTAGTAAAATAGTGAAATTTTGTTTTAAGGATAATGAAAGGAGTGAAATTTCTAAAACTCACAATATTCATGAATCTTGTTTTTATAAATCTAGGACAAGTATTTATTCATCTACAAATACAAAAAATTACTGATGACTAACAGAGTCATGGCCTGCATAAACATGGTGAAATAATACATACAATCAGTAAATAAAACATGATTTACATGAGTATGTCCTTTACTAACAATACTCCTTGTACAAATGGAGTGGTGCATAGATATTTCTCCTCTCTCAAAAAAAGAGATGGCTGAAATAACACTTCATAGAGTCATATTTCTACCCCAACTCCACATGGTTCATGCGTTCTTGAAAATGCTGATGTAGTTATCCTTCAAAGTCTTCCCAATCAAAGCTCCTCATGATGATGTTGTAGACCTTCATGGAATATATGTGATTGAAACAGAACTCTTGATAGGCTCTTTGTAGCAGATTCTCCTTGAGCTTGGAGGCTCTAGACAAGAAGATCCTACCATGATGATAGATGACTCCCTCTTGGACTAAATAGCCCTCTTCATGCAACTAGTCATCAAGTATCATGCAAGTGTAAATATCCTTGGAATAATCCACCAACAGTTGAGATTTCCAATATGGATCTAAAATCCCTAACCATGACAACGCTGATGATGTATCAACTGAAATGTATATCATTTGGATACTTTCCTTCTTGACATCTCCCATGCCAAAGGTATATGTTTGAAGGTCATTCCTTCCCTTATTCTCCTCCCATAGTGCATAATTTGAGATGAGATTGGGTGATGATGATATTGGGAGAAGCCTACCCAAGACTCACAGTGTTGTATCATTGTCTTTGAATCCTCCCATCCCTTCTGGATCTAATCTTGGAGAATCATGTTGTGAGATATCTCCCAAAAAATCTAAATCAGGTGGCCTCCAAGGTGGTTTTCCACTAGATAAAAGTGTCACATGTAGCAATCTCATGAGCATGATAGATGGGACTGTAAGGTCCTTGCTTCCACTACGCAAATCCATATCTGTTATTTGTGTGGAAGTGGTATGTGAGGGATATGTATACATGCCTTTGATCATTTGAGTTTCACCACTCTTCTTGCCCACCCATTCCATTTGCAAAGCTTCCCAATCAATGGCGACTTTCCCCAATGTAATCAACCACTGAACACCCAAAATCACATTAGTGTCAGGTATGTCAACGACAAAGAAGTGATCAATCAATGTATAAGTCCCCCTAGTGACTGAAAGTGATGGGAAATAATGTTTTCATTGCATTTTTCTATCTCCTGGGACCAAAACAGATAATTCCTCAAAAGCATCAGTGGGTATTGCCCTCCTTTGGACTAGTTTGGAATCAATGAAATTGTGGGTAGCCCCACTATCAATAAAAAAGAAACCCTCTCATTCAATATGGAACTTTGAACTCTTAAGGTCAAGTACTTAGGTACTCCTCTCAAAGATGCTAGAGCCCCTCCAATAGGAGAAAATGCTCCATTCCCATCTCCTGATGGTGTTGGCTCTCCTCTTATAGTGTCAGCGTTGTGACCTCTTCTTGGTTCATCTTCTTCTCCCTCCTCATCATCTGAGAAGAACTCTATGTAATGTGCTTTTCTAGAAGCACATATATGTCCAGGTGCCCATGATTATTGGTAAGTGAAGCAAAGCTTCCTTCTCCTTAGATCTCTTCGGACTTCTTCATCAAGAGGTTTCTTGTATGAGCTCTCCTTTCAAGGAGCAGATTTTTCTTCCTTTCCCTTTGAAGGAAAAGAGGGCTTATGCTAAAAGCTTTCCTTTGCTTTTGGCAAGGCGTCTTGAAGGTATCTAGACATTTCAATAGCATCATGCAGGGTAGTGGGCTTGGTAGATTTAACCAACCCATGAGGAGGTTCATCTAAACCATCGATGAACATGTACACCCTTCTTGCTGTAGACAATTCGAGAACCTTAACAGATAGTCTTAAAATTCAGAAATGTAAGGTTTTTTATTACCTGATTGTTTCAACTTTACAAGGCTCATGAATGGTGCCTTTGGATCTCTTCTATCAAATTTTTCCACTAGATTTCTAGTGAACTCTGAATAAGAAGTCACATTGGCATGACCCAATGTAGAAAAGCCATGGAACCTCCAGTCATGTGCTTCACCTTCAAGGTGTAGAGCTGCAATCTTAATAGCCTCCATCTCTAGGACCTTGTTCAACTAAAAGTAGATGTCAATTTTTTGTACCCAAGATTTGGCAGAAAACTTGGATGACCAATCAAAGTTGGGTAAAATAATTTTCCCTTAGTGTGGTGTCGATCATGATTCTGAATGAATCCACCACCTCTATGATGATGCCTTGGTCTTCTATTATCCTTTATGTGACAAAAATATTGAAAACTCAATTTATCTTTGAATATCTGATTTTGAGACTCATACTCTTCAAAATAGTCTTAAAGGGATTCATGCTCTTGAAACCCTTCATTTCCCACAGCCAAAAAGGTAGGCATGGTAGAGCGTTGGGAAACTTGTGGCTGATGCATTGGTCGATCATTCCAGTGATGAGAAATTCCAGAGCCTTCTCCAAGATGGAATCATTTTGGGGATTCATTGATTATGTCCATTCTCATCTCTTTGATCTCTCTAGCAATATCTTGCATGGCTCTAAGAAGGATCTTTGGAAAATCATTTTCTTCTTCTTCACTTCCAAATGCAGGGGCTTTACCCTTGTCTTCATTGTCTTTTGTGTAATCAAATTTCTTCTTCTTTCTTCTATTTAGATACCTCTTCTCTCTGTCAGTAAGAGGTTTTTCTTCTTCAGAAGACATATTGGCTTCTTAGAAAGCATAGGCTGTGCCAAGATGATGCTCTGATAGCACTGTAATATTCCCAAATGGGGAATGCAGCAGTACAATGAAAATTTGTAGGAAAATAATGCGGATCATCTAAGAAAAAGAAATAGGCCAGTATGGAGACCTTTCAAATGTATTTACAACAGCAAAATAGATGTATAAGATGGCCCATAAGATGCATAACTAGAAATTAAAGTCACCAATGAGAGAAAATACTCAAAAATATGTGTTGCAACAATGTATTAAGACTAAAAAGGGCTTTCCAACGTTATTTTATTAGGCTGCAATAGTTTTTATTACACTTAAGATCTAGAGAAAATAAGTGCATGAAAATTCAGATCTATAATAGATCCATACACTATATAAGCTCTTCTTCAAAATCCCCTTGGGGTTTTCAGCATTACACCATGTACAAGTTGTAGATCTGAGTTTCAAGACTGCATATTTGTAGAAATATTTAGATCTGGAACTGGATCTGATCTGATATGAAACAAGAGAATGATCCCTCCAATGGATCTCCAAAGTGAAGGGCAGATCCCCAACACTTGAAAATTAACTCTCCAGATGGTGTACCAAAAGACCCTGCAACAACACCTATAGGAATAATGTATATCTAGAAGTAAAACTGTGCTGTAGGGTTTAGAATACGGTTGGCCACATGACAAGATCTAAAAATGATGCTCCAATCATCCAATACTCTCTTCCCAATGGAATAGAAGTCTCCTCCACTGAAAAGGAGCACTGAAATGGCCTAGATCTGAGGAGATTTAGCCTCCACTTGCTGCATCTTGAAAATACAACAAAACCCTCGACATGATATTTGTTGTAGTTGAAATAAGAATCTTGGCCTTTAGCCAGATAGTGGACAATACAATGCAAACTCTTCTAAGAGGCCTCTCAAGGAAAGAGGTGGGATTCCTGATCAGAAACATCGAATGCTAAACAACATTATTCTGAGCTAAAAAATAAGAGAATGATATATGTCTAAATAGAAAATATATTCAAAATACAATATCGTCAACAACCTTCTAATGTTTCCATCCTCTTCATTTTATAAGTTAAGAGCTTGCAAACCCTAAACCACTTCTAATGAGATCATTTCTTTCACACAAGAAATCTCCATCTAAAAATTCATTGTGCCTCATTGATGGCCACTCCTCCATGAAAACGATTTAGATTTGGTCAAGGTTGACCCATTTAATATATCCAGCCCCTTTCACACCTAAGGGTGCTTGTTTAAACAACCAAGATTTATCCTTTTTCACATTTGGCATTGATTTATTCTTTATTAAGGAGTATTATGAACCTCCTTTCCTCTTTTATTCTTCAAACAAAGAAATAAAACAAAAATTAATATTCCAATTATCTTAGGAATAATTGGGAATATTACACAAAAGGGCCAAAAACCACCAAAAAATCACCTTTCTACCCTCTTTTCAGCACTGGCACTGCACGTATAGCAGTCTTGGGAGAAGTGATTTTTGACAAGGAAAATGGGGCTATCATGGAGCTCATTTGGACACCAGGAAGGCGTCCAAAAGTCAGCTTCAAAACAGGTCATTTTCCCAGTCTTGGCACTGTGCATTTTCACTGACACTGCGCCCCTATACCTTGGAGTTGCGCCCTTACCAAGAGTTATTGCAAAAGGTATTTTGGAGCCTTAAAGTCAAAAAATTTCCAAAATTAGCTCAAATAGTTATGTTAGAAGTTATTTTTTCCATAAATGAGTTTTAGATATTTTTCCTTGGGCCTTGCATGGTCTCAAAGGTCAAATGCATTTAACTATGTAATAAATGACTTCAAAAACCCTAGCTAGGTTTTCACCTCCTCATTTTTGCAGATAAATAGTACATGTATGCTTCATATTTTCTGTTGGTTTATTTTTGAGATAAAAACCTCATAGACTTTGAGTTATGGAAATTTTTTGGTTTTGGATCTTTGTAAATGTCTTGGATTGAATATCAATGGAGCAGGCACATCCACAGGATTCATGGACTTTGTTAAATGGTGAAGTTTTCCAAAATTTGTAATTGTTTCCTTATGTTTTCCATATTGCTCATTTTTTCCCTTATGATAGAGTAGAAAATTTAGATTAAGATATGTTGTTGAGAGGCACATTAATTTTGTCTACTTTTTGTTCTTTAGATTTTTTCCTCTGTTAGGTCTGATTAGAGAATTCTTAGTTGCTCTCTGATTCCACTTAGCTTGTTTTCTTGAAAATGATTCAATGGAGTCAAGCAAAAGAAGTCTATGGTATGCCCTGTCCTTTGGTGTAGCTTGAAACATTTTTTTTAAGGCCTTTTCTTTGAAGTTTACTGATTAGGGTTTTGCTATAGAATTTCATGGTTTTCCCTGTCCTTTAGTCCATCTTGAATAGTCACTTTGAAGGTCTTTAAAGTCTGATTGAAGAAATTTAGGAGTTCCCTCCTCTTTAATCATCACTTGTTTGTTATTTTAAATGTTTTATTTCTTTGAAGGTAAATAGCTAGAGAATTTAGGAGTTCCCTACTCTCTAGGGTTTGTTGGACTGTTGTCTCAAAGTTTACTTGTGAAGTGTGGCCAAAGAAGTTTATGGTGTGCCCTATCCTTTGGTTATTTCTTAAACATAGTGATCTTGAAGGCCCTTCTTGTTATAGTATATGTTAAAAGATTCTTAATTTCCCTTTAAACCTACTAAATTCACAACTTAATGTTCATTTCACACTCAAAGCTATTAAGATCCATTTGGCTTTGTTAACTTGCCCCATGAAACACCCTTGATTTATTGTTTTACTTTTCAAGCCTTTCACAGACCCCATAGCCAAATGTTTTGGATCTCTCTTTGTCTATTTGTTCTACTTAACATGCAACCCAACCAAACAAAACAAAACAAACAAACCCTATTACTTTAACTAGCCTAAAATAAACATCCTAAATCAATCAAGTCATATATTTTATACAAATATAGAGAGAGCCCTCTTTGAGTCTAGGAAGGCTAGGTCCTAGGACTCCAAAGTTGGTTTGATGTTACCCTTGTCTATTTGGTCTCTCCAATCTGACAAATTACAGGGACCTAACATAATGCGACTCCACTGGGGAACACTTGTTGAAAAATCTTAGTTTCCTATAAAGAAATCAGAAAACACAAAAACATCTCAATATTGGTATCCAATTATTGATGGTGGACAACAAGCAAATCCTTAAAATAGTTAGCATCATCCACCTAGTGACTCCATTGGTTTTCAGTAGGCCTGCTGACTCCACTGGAAAACTTATTTTGTCATTAAACATCAGAAGAACCCAGTCAAGAATACTTTGTGGATTAAGTATTTCCTTACAAATTAGGTTGTGTTTCAAAACTATTATAAAATCTCAACCTTCTATGATCTATTAGGTCCCAATTCTGGCTTCTAATGTTTCAAGTATTAGCCAAGACTAGTATCTGGTTGCTGATGGTGGACAATAGCCAGCCACAAGAAATTAAAAATAATCCACCTGGCGACTCCAACTCAGAATAATTCTATGCAAAGACTCGACTAGAGGAAGAACGTAAAAACATGATCAGTGATACTAGAAAGAGAGAGTACTCAGGCCTAAATTGGATTCAAGAAATTATTATTTTTTATCTATAGCTATGTTCTATCCCACTTTAAGCTTGATCAAGAATACACTGATGAGGTCTACATTGATCAATGGAAATATCTCAAGCCTCAAATTGTAGACCATGAACATACTTATACATCTGTGCCTACCCCAGATACACCCGTGGAAGACTTAGTGAAACATGAGCGTCATGCTACCTTTCCTGCTCTTGCTGAAACCTCAAACAGTCATAAATATCCTTTTGCACTACCTATACCCATAAAGGTCCTAGACATACACAAGCCTCTGTTTTTACCTTCTATCCTCTAGGCCCTCCCTGCAAATCTTGCAAATAGTCTACCCTGATTTGATGGAGAAAATACAAATATCACTACTGAGAAACACATTCAAAGTCTGGAGGATTTCCTTGACCTGTTTGAGGTGGGAGAAGATGATGTGCATATCAGAATTTTTTCCTTATCATTACAAGGAATGGTTAAGATTTGGTTTAAAGATATTCCAACTGCAAGCAATAGAAATTTTTATCAATTCACTCAATTTTTCCTCGATAGGTGGGTATTCATGGGAAATTTTTTCCTCATCATAGAGGAATACAAAAATTTAAAGAGACGGCCAGGGTAGACAATGCAACACTTTTCAGGCAGGTTCAATAAGGTATATCATTCCATACCTACTAAGATAAAGACACCAACAGGGTGGGCTCTATTGTACTACCCAGATGCCTTTGACCTAGAGATGGCATTCCAGATAAGATAAAGGGACCCTTCAACCCTAGAGGAATGAAAATAATGGTAGATGATGTTGAAGGAAACATGCTGAATAGAGAGGCAAAGCTAAGAGTAATAGAGAAGGAAAAAGTAGATAAAGAGAAACTGATATATTCATAGATAAAGCTAGAGATGCTGACAAACATAGTTAACAAAGAAATGCATATGATTAGCAGGAGGAAAGAGGAAGAGTACGATGTTGAGGTTGGAGCTGACTATTCAAAACAACCAGTACTATTTTCTTTGGAATAACAAGCTTAGTCATTACAATGCAAAGATAACAATCAAAATGTGCATGCCGAGAAAGAGTGGAAAGAAGGAAATGCAGGAAGTTGCAAGAGATCATTGCAAGCAGGTGTCAAATAGAAATAAGGAGGAATGCTCTAGGGAATCAACTAGGGATGAGATGGATGATACAAACCCTTTTTCAGATCCAGAATTTCCCCCCCTAAGCCATATTAAAATTACAGAATATGAAATAGAGAAGGATTCAACACATTTAGAGTATCTACCCTTATGATTTAATTCATTTCAGATTATGAAAATAAATTGGCACCCTGAGGATCTATCAAAGGAAATTCATGAATTTCATGCTCGAGTTAACTATCGCGAAAATCAAGAGAAGTTGGTTGAGAATGAAATCAATCAGGAAGTAAAATAAAATCCATTAGATCCCTTTGAAGAGACCAAGAATGATTTATCTTCTCTCTTCTGTGAGGCTCAAAAAGACATTCATCCTCAGAATCAGCCTTCACAAGAGAAAGAGAACAACTATGGTTATATCCAAGGAAAAAGGAAAATGCCTCCTCCTTTAACTGAAGGAGAAATCAATCAAGTTCTGAGCATGAAGCCAACCTATGCTTTTTATATAAAGAAATTATTCATGTTTTTTATACTGTTGATTTATGTGTTACAACATTTCCTCATGAAGAAATAGACGAATAGATTGATGTTGGGGTTGCACTACCTTCTCAGGAAGACCTATTGCCAGAAAATTCTCTTAATGAGGGCCTTCAAAAAAAATTCAACCCATTAAATCAAGGCATACCAGTATTTTTCAAAGGAAACACAGTAATATATAATGAGGCTACTAAGTCCGATGACCATGAAGAAGAGGTGGAGTGTCTTTCTCAAAAGAATCCCAAGCTCAACAAAGTGGAGGAAGGAGTAGTCTTGGATGAAGATCATTCCTTAAATCATCTAGGCCAGTTATTGTTCAAATACCCCTTTGCTGTTGTATTAGAAACATTTGAAAAGGGAGTAAACTATGCCAGGTATAGTTTATTGCAGAGCATAAAGAATATTTTGAGCACTACTGTTCAAAAGATGATGATATGGAAGTGGCCTATTTATTTTTTCAGCACACCTAAAAGGCTGAATGAGAATCAATCATGTGGTCACTTATTTGATTGGATGTATTGGAAAAGAGAGTTCACCTAATGTATATATCATATATAATTTAGAATAGGATAGATAGGTATGCAAATAAGCTCAGCACTATGAGCATATTTTTAGTTTAGTTTCAGATTTTTTTGACAAAAAAGAGAAAAAAAAAACGAAAAGAGAAACGAGGGTAGATAAAAAGAAGAGGTAAAGCCCCATACCAAAAAGTAATATGTCTGAAAGTGTGCAAGTCAAAATTCCACTATTTTTGAGAAAGGAAAGTCTTATTCAGTCATACAGCCTAAGCATGATTGAGCATGTTTTAAATTTCTGCTAATAAGTTTGAAAATGAAGATTTTACAAACCATTTAAACTTGGCCCATTAGTAGAATAGTTTAGGAAAAGATACTAGTTCTCAAATCTCAAGTATGAACCAAAAAGAAAGAGAGGGATCAATGATGAATGCCAGATTAGAGCCCTCAGTTTTTAGTTTTACCTTTAGCAAGAATAAAATCTGTGTGCAACTTGTCCAAAATTCCACAATTCATGACAAACCAAACCGCTCAACCTTGATTTGGTCATGTTTTAAATTTTATGTTAGTAGATTAGAGAATAAAAATATTTCAAACTATTTAACCTTGACAGATAAGTTGATTAGGCAGAGAATAAAAGAGCTCATCATTCTAATCTGAGATTTTGAATGATATAAGGGTAGAAGTAGATAGTTTGTGCTTTCAAAAGAAAAGATGTTGTTCAGGGTTTGCCAATCTAAATGCACCCAATTAAAGAAAAAATTCTAGGAAAGGTATGATGGGTAGGTAGGGTTGATATTGAAGCAATCATGTTTTTCAGAGTGTAAGATCACAACTTCAAAGATCATCATTGCAAAATTAAGGAAAACAACAAGCATGTGAGGCATCTCATCTGCAAAATTAGAGATCTGAGGTTCTTGACACCTCCTAAAGGAGCTGCCCTCCCCAAGTGGAGCCACTGCTAGTCATCAATATTTTTCACTATCTTTAGATGACTATAGGATGGTTATATATTTCTGAAAACAATATTCCTTGAATATCTTGAGTTTCAGAAATCTCATTGCCTTCATTACCCTTATAAATCTATTTTCACTATTCTTTAGTTAGTCTTCTCAAAGTCACCTTGTTTATTTTAAAAGATTCATTATGGGCTTATACTTCTCTTTTTTATCCTTCTTCCCTACCTAAGACCTTCATTGCCCTATTTTCCCTCGTCAATAGACTCCATCCTCCCTCTAGGGTTTCTTGTTGCCAACTCATTCCCATGTCTCTTTGGGTATGATAACCTATAACCATACTCTCTTTTCACTTGAAAATCTCCAAGCCAAATTTCAGTCACAATCAGGTCAAAGGAAACTCCCACTAGGTCATTAGGGTTTTAGTGGGAAAATTTGAAGGATGGAAAATTATCTTTAACTTTAAAACAATGGCGAATCTCACTAGTCCCTAATATGGAAACTATAAAATTTTTATTGATGTACTTGTAAAATTATTCAAATTTATAATGATTTTATATATAATATCTATATAGTATTGATGATTTTTAAGGTAAAATAATTTTATATTGTAAAACTTGGGCGAATAGTTTTTATAAAAAATGGAGATTGGCGAAACTTTTTTTTGAGAAAAATCATGGAAAATTAGCCCACCTGCGAATATTAGCCCCTAAAATTTTCCATGCACCATTTTACATTATTTAAAGACATCCCTGTATGTTTCAGACACTACTTTTCCTTTTCTAGAATCTGGCTCAGATGTAATAGAATGTCAAGACATGGTTATTCAAGAAGGACCTAAAATCTCCAAAAAGGATTATCTTCTCAGTTCAGAACCTGCAAGTAAGAAAAATGGAAAAAGTTTAACACTTCTGCAAGAGTGTTGAATTATTTATCAGCAGAAGATACTGATGATGTAGATTGTCTACTCCTGAATGAAAACAACTTACCGCAAGGGAAAGAGGAAAAAAATGGTCTTGTATATGACTAGGGTTATGAACTAGTTAGTCCTTTTGAGTGCCAAAGTAGTGATCACTTGCAATGAATGACATGAAGAAAGTCTATCCGAAAAGAATGATGGAATATGGAAAAGGGTGAGGTGAACTATAGAGAAAAAAATGAACTTGAAAGGGACAAATATAACTTAGAAGACAACACTGATGATTGCTATAAAGATTGCAAACACTTAGGGTTTTGAAAGGTGGCCAAAAAAGGTGGAAAATATGAGTTGAGTTTTATGGTGGAGACTACAGAATAATTTGAAGATGTTGCTATGTATAATCATCCTAAATTTATCAAAATGAATTTTTCATGCCAAAACGATCAAAATAAAATCCAATTCAGCGACTTCAACAACCTGCAAGGAAAAAGGGTCAAATAAGGTTAGTGAGAAAAAAAACAGACTTTAGACATTAGAAAGTGGGTTTTGAAAAGTTAAATTAGATCCATAAGCCTATAAAAGCCCATTTCACACTTTAATGAATCATTGTTACCTTTAAAAAGACCAACAACATTCAGAGGAGAAGAATTTGTGAGTTTGCAAGCCGAATTTGGGAAAATTGTCTTGGCTCTGCACACCTCGGAGCTAGCACTGCGCATTTTCCATTTTTTCTCCACACAAATTTTGAAGGCGTTGTGCACCTAGGAGTTGGAACTACGCGCTTGGAGGAGCACTGCACTCTTTCCTAAACAGACCCTATGCTGAAAAATCTTTGCACTGCGTGCCTAGCTTGGCATTGTGCCCTTAGCATTGGCATTGTGCACTTGGACAGAGAGGGTTTCTCACTCTTCCAACTGCCCAAACCACTCCAAATCGCCTTCAAACTCTTGCCACAATCATCCAAGAAATATTAAAGTGGTAAGTACACAGCATGAGCCATATTTTTAAAGCTATTTGATGATCATTTAATTGAATGGAATGAAACCCTAATCAAACCCTAAATTTCAGCTTAAGATCATTGTTTTATCCCTAATTCATCCTCCTTAAAGAAATATCATTGATGACAAGGATAATTACATTTGCTTAGAGGTTTTTTATTCATTTGAGCTCATTTCCTATAACTATACCCATTCACTCATTCCCTTCATTTGCAAAGCTGCCATTTCATTACCCTCCCTTCATCTCATTTCACATCAACTCTAGGGTTTCCAAAACAAAGTTTAAAGATGTTTGAGGGTGAATACAGTGGTGGTGATGGCCAAATTCCAAGGAAGCATCATCACAAGGGAGGGAAGATAAATAGATTTGAACCCCTCAATATAAGGGAACTCATGACATCTCCTCTTACTGTTTCCTGCTTCAAACATGTAGGTTGCTTTGAATTTTGTGAGAAGGTGCAGCAAGTACAAAACCACCCAGAGCTAACAAGACTATTCATTATCAATTTGCATGACAAACAAGTTAATCTTGTTGGGGTCACCTTTTAGTTGTCTACCAATGCCATTGCAGAGGCTACAGGGATAACAAGTGTGGGAGAGAAGTGGTTCAAGCAAGAAAACCTAGACATGAGTTACTTTGAACCATACCTTAAACCTAGGTATAAATATCATCACAATTCCATCTTCCCCTTTTCTCATCTACTTGATAGATATGCACCCATGATGAGAATAATCATGAAGTATTTCACATGTGAGGGAAGGTTTTGCCGCCTATACTCCTACCACATCCATCTTCTTATGCATTTCACCAGAGTAATAATGCTACATATACCATATTACCTTTTCCAAAGCATTGAAACAATGGCCTACATTGTGCAAAAGAGAGACTATAATCAACAAATGTAGAGCCTCTTTCATCACTCACTCATCAAGATGGTGGTCATGCATCAACTACAGCAGAAAAACATTCCATGGAAGACCTTCATTGCCAATGAGGTTTTCACTACTCCACATGGCCATCATCAGCAAGATATCCCTTCCTCATCTCATCCCCCAATTCCTACTTCTCCATCACATCCTATCGTTCATACATCTCCACCCACTCATATTCATTCACCCCATGATGACCCTTCCACATCACCTTTCCACAACCTTTCACCCTCATATCATCGTGACAAAGAATCAAGCAGTGATGGGAACATTGAGACAAATGGAACTAAATTGATTGACATTGAACCTTTTCATTTGACATACCGAAGGGGATATAGGCATGTGTTTTCTGCACTTGAGATGCAAGGGGCCATGCCTTCTACATCAACAAAACAACTGGATAAGGGTAAGGAAAAGGTTATAGAGAATGTCATTGTTGAAGAGGAGGAAAAGCATGAAACTGAGCAAGAATTTCAGTTAATTGACATTGATGATGAGGACGAGGAGAGGATCACCAAAATGTTAATCAAAATCAAGGATACCAAGATTAGTGAGCTTCAAGCTTATATTGGAAGGGCCAGGAATGTGATTAACTATTTTGAGTTAGAGAATCAATAGTTAGAGGCAAAGAAGGCCATTAGTGAGATCAGAGCAATCAGAGCTCAGAAAGAGGCTGGAAGAGCCAAGGCTTTGCTAGATGATCCCTTGGGAACTTTTGATGACAGTGAGTATGAGGAAGAACAACTTCCTAGGAAGAGACTAAGGATAATTGGGTTGAAGAAGGCTTTAGCTCGGGAAACAGAGAAAGAAGAAGAATTGGCAGAGCAGCTCACTGCAAGTGAGCTTCTTGCCATAGAAATTGATGGAGATAGGGAATATTGGTTAGAGAGGAAAAATTTGCACCTATAGGGTCAGATAGAGAAGGCCAAGAGATAAACTAACATGCAGAGAAAGATGGCAAAGAATTATGCCATGAGAAACAGGATTGCAAGGGCCAAGCTCAAACGAGCCCTTGTAACGATTCAAGCTCAAAATGAGGCAAAAGAGAAGGAAAAACTAAAAATTCTTGTTGATGTGTCCCTCCAAGCCTCCCAACCATGATCATCAAAACAAATTCCGTTTTTGGCATCTTTTTGCAAATTTTGAAATTTTGATAATTTGGCTTGCAGAAAATTGGGCCAAATGCGCAACGCCACTGGCGTTGTGCTCTTTTTTGGGGCACTCAAATGAAAAAAAATCAACATATTCATGTTCCTCATGCCAAGGAAATCATCCTTAGAAAATTTTAGACCATTTGGAGCAAAACTGGTCCCTCAAAAGGGCCAAAAACCACCAAAAAACCACCTTTCTGCCCTCTTTTCAGCACTGGCGATGCGCGTTTAGTAGTCTTGGGAGAAGTGATTTTTTACAAGGAAAATGGGCACCATTTTGAAAAATAAATGTAGATATGGAAACTAGACATGACAGGATTTCCAATGCGCTATCATGGAGCTCATTTGGACACAAAGAAGGCCTCCAAAAGTCAGCTGCAATATAGGTCATTTTCCCAGTCTTGGAGCTGCGCGTTTGCACTGGTTGTGCGCCCTTGTACCTTGGAGTTCCGCCCTTACCAGGAGTTATTGCAAAAGATATTTTGGAGCCTTAAAGTAAAAAAATTTCTAAAATTAGGTCAAATAGTTATGTTAGAAGTTATTTTTGCCATAAATGAGTTTTAGATATTTTTCCTTGGGCCCTGCATGGTCTCAAAGGTCAAATGCATTTAACTGTGTGATAAATGACTTCCAAAACCATAGATAGGGTTTTTCCTCCTCATTTTTGCAGATAAATACTACATGTATGCTTCATAGTTGTTGTTGGTTGATTTTTGAGATAAAAACCTCATAGACTTTGACTTATGGAGAGTTTTTGGTTTTGGAGCTTTGTAACTATCTTGGACTGAATATCAATGGATAAAGCACATTCATAGGATTCATAGACTTTTTTAAATGGTGATGTTGCCCTAAATTTGTGATTGTTTCCTTGTTTTTTCCATATTGTTCATTTTTTCCCTTATGACAGAGTAGAAAATTTAGATTAATATATATTGTTGAGAGGCACCTTAATTCTGTCTACTTTTTGTTGTTTAGATGTTTTCTTCTGCTAGGTCTGATTAGAGAATTCTTAGTTGCTCTCTAATTCCGCTTATCTTGCTGTCTTGAAAATGATTCAATGGAGTCAAGCCAAGGAATTCTATGGTATGCCCTGTCCTTTGGTGTAGCTTGAAACATTTTTTTTAAGGCCTTTTATTTGAAGTTTACTCATTAGGGTTTGGCTAAAGAAGTTTATGGTTTGCCCTGTCCTTTAGTCCATCTTGAATAATCACTTTGAAGGTATTTAAAAGTCTGATTAAAGAAATTTAGAAGTTCCTTGCTCTTTAATCATCACTTGTTTGTTATCTTAAATTTTTTCTTTCTCTGAAGGTAAATAGCTAGAGAATTTAGGAGTTCCCTTCTCTCCAGGGTTTGCTGGATTGTTGTCTCAAAGTTTACTTGTGAAGTGTAGCCAAAGAAGTTTATGGTGTGCCCTATCCTTTGGTTATTTCTTAAACATAGTGACCTTAAAGGCCCTTCTTGTTATAGTATATGTTAAAGGATTCTTAATTTCCATTTAAACATATTAAATTCACAACTTAATGTTCATTTCACACTCACATAAGCTGTTAAGATCCATTTGGCTTTGTTAACTTGCACTATGAAACACCCTTGATTTATTGTTGTACTTTCAAGCCTTTCACAGACCCCATAGCCCAATGGTTTGAATCTCTCTTACTCTATCTGTTCTACTTAACAAGCAACCCAGCTAAACAAAACAAAACAAAAAAACCCTATTACTATAACTACCCTAAAATCGACATCCTAAATCAATCAAGTCATATATTTTATACAAATATAGAGAGATCCCTCTCTCATTCCAGGAAGGCTAGGTCCTAGGACTCCAAAGTTGGTTTTATGTTACCCTTTTCTATTTGGTCTTTCCAATCTAAAAAATTACAAGGACCTAACACTTTGTGTGGTCAAACTTATAGTGTAGGGTCTATGCCGATGGTCAACTATGTGAATAGAAGTATGCCATTGGCTAACTCTATCACGTCCATATCGGAGAACCAACCTCAAAGTCAATTTGGGAAAGGGGGGAACTATTATAGTAGGGGAAACCAATAGGTTTCCCCCGAGTACAACATACCCTACGGACAACAACCGTACACCCCTACACCCCCACTCAATGGATACTTTTATCAACAAAGTCCTAATTATCCCATTGGTAACACATTGATGGGCAAACCTTACAGTCCGAATGGTAAGCCAACACTTCCTTTGCTAGATCCGGTGGCAAGCACATAATTCCCATTCCTGGCATCTATAGACATCCTCGACCTCTACAAATTGACCAATGATCCCATCAACCGCCACCCACTCTCGCTTCGAGTACCGCACAAGATTCCATTTTACATCCATAAATTTGAAGGGAAACAAGGGCAGGATCTGGCTACACACGTCACCACCTTTCATCTGTGGTCTGTTTCTAACTCCATGGTTGATGATAGTATTCAACTCAAACTTTTCCCCCGCACTCTCACAGGAAACACTGCCAAATGGTACATTGAGTTACCATGTGGGGCCGTCAATAATTTTGGTGCCTTATCTATGAAATTTCTTAATAAATTCCAATTACCTATTCAATACGAAACTGTAATGTAACTCTTAACCTCACTGCGCCAAGAAACCGCCACCCACATCTCCAATCACATTCATGAATGTAGACGTAGGCAGAGGTTGGTCATGCTAATCCCGAATCATCTCTTATCAAACTAGTTTTGCAAGTCACTCTTACCACCCCTTGCTAAGGACGTTTGCTTGTCTAGTGTGGTCACGAAATACCAATCCATTTGTCATGCACAACATCTTGATCTCATCTATTCGCAATCCAGCATGTTGTATGACTTACTCCTCCATGCCCCTGGAAACCCGAATCCTCCCACTACTCAATTAACCGGAGCGCACGTCGACACCCTCGTTGGTGCAACCTCCATCATAGCCATAAAACAACTTAGTGGGAAAAATTCCCAGCCATCTTCAGCTGGCACTGCCCCTAACCAATCGACTAATATTCCCACCGCTAAGGTAAAATCTATGCAGTCTACACAAAAACCTAGCGGTAAGAAAAAGAATAATAATAAAAATACCTCTCGATCTAAAGAGAAGTCCAGTACTCAGACCCAATCAGAAAAACACTGGTAAGAATGAAAAAGGAAAGGAGAAACCAATGAGATTCCCTTGGAGAATTTGTGTGAAGGACCACTTGATATACAAATGTCCTCGGCTACAGGAATAAACATATTTTATTACAAACAAGGACTCTAGAAGGACACCTGTCATCCTTCACAATCCCTTCCCTAATCCAAAATAGCAACAACAACACATGGTTGCAAACCCGCCACAACCCCCCCAAAGGGGAAATGGTGGTACTCATCCTTTCAATGAAGGATCATATGCCATTTATGGCATGGAGATGGTTGAACTCCAAACTCGAGGTAAACTCTATGGAAATCCAGTCATCGAGGCTCAAGAACCTAGATCAAGATCGAATACACTGCTACCCAACGGTTTTCATATCGAAAGGCCTGTTGTTGACCCCGTAATTCGACCCCCTAAAGGGACACTTCAACGCACGACTCATAACACCTCTGCACGTGCTGCCCCAAATTGCAACATTTTAGATATTTGGTGCAAGCACCATCAGCCATGTCTGCACTTGAAGTATTGCAAACCTACCCACTGCAAAGGAAAGCTCTGGTTTCGGCCATTGGTGGAATTGATCCCCAAGATTCTATGCCAGTGATATTTGACATGGAAAAATCCAAGCCTCACCTTTCACACCAGCTTGCTTTCCAGGTTCAATTTCTGTCGAAAGGGAGACCAATCCATCGCACTGTTATAGATGAAGGTGCTTCAACCTGCATTATGTAAACTGAGTATTGGCTCACTTTGGGTTCTCCCACTTTGTCTCTATCATTGAATTCCCTCAAAGCTTTTGATGGCCACACTTTCCTCCCAAATGGATACCTTTCAATATTTCCCATTTCACTTAGTGAAAAAACGATAACGATGGAAAGATAAGTCGTAGGCCATCATCTTGACTATAATCTTTTGTTGGGTTGTAGTTGGTCTTATGCAATGACTTCCATTGTCTCTTTGATTTTTTTATTCATCCTTTTTCCATTGGATGGGAAGATAGTTACTGTGGATCAATTATCCTTTTTTACCCATTATTATTCCATGTTACCTAACAGCACTATAACCCTAGTAGGAGGCATTCCTGACTGGTATGTCCGTGTCGGTACCGGTCTTCTGAAGGCATCGTCCCTGATGGGTTGTTTTACTCTCCCACTGCCTGAGGTTCCACACAATATGGAAATGATATCCACCATTTCAGATGGCTCTATCAATCCATGGCTCCTACCGGTGCATTTAGAAATTGATTCCTACAAATATTAGATGTCGTTACCACTGGCTGAGTTGGCCTATCAAGCCATCCAATTAGCATATGAACCCTCCACTGCTTTGGTTTTGACCAATGGTACCACCCTCTCGCCCATCATATTCCCTTCTAAGGATCTCCTCGATGAATTCCTTCCTACGGACGAATATATTCGTGATATCATGTCTTTAGAGGAACTACCTTAGGGAGAGTTTCATCATCGTGCTTCGATGTTCGATTTAGATGTCACCAATATTCAAATCTTGTCCTTTGACCCACCTGAGATCGTTCCCTCCACCTACACAACTTTTCAAACTATCAACATAGAAGGGAACATGGGGAATATTTCCAAGATGATGCTCATCGATATCTTGGTCAAAATGGGTATAGTGGAAGATATGCAGATTGGAGCCGATTGCAATCTCGAGGAAATTGCATGCTCCACATCCATTTTTAAGGAGTTCCCCAATGTTTTTTCTTGGTCTTACAAAGAAATTCCTGACATATATCCGTTTATATCCGAGCACAAAATCAAGATTTATGACAAGGCCAAGCCTGTCTGGCAAAGGCTCTGACCTGTCCACCCTCGCAAAGTAGCAACTATCAAGAATGAAGTCAAAATTCTCTTACACGCTAGTTTCATCTATCTCGTTCCTATGACGGAATGGGTATCCAATCCGGTTCCTGTAGATAAAAAAAACAAGGCACCATCTGAGTCTGCATTGATCATCATGATCTAAACGTTTCTTGTCTAAAAGACAATTATCCTACTTTGTTCATAGATCAGATTCTCGACGATTGCGCCAGATGTGAATCTTTCTCCTTTATGGATGGCTTTTCAGGATATAACCAGATAGCCATTAAAAAATATGACTACCATAAAACCACCTTCATTCATCCTTGGGGCACATTTGCATATCGTAAACTCCCATTCAGTTTGAAGAATGTGGGATAAAATTTTCAAAGGGCTATGTGTTGGTGTCCCGTGTTTTCATAGTTTGGCAAATCAAAAGAAAAGGCAACATCAGAACCAATATTTAGAGTTACTGGATCTAGTCCTCCTGTTCTTAGAGAGGGATCTCTCAAAATTTTGTTTACAAAGGTTTATCTTATGTGCTTTGAGTATTGGTTTTAGACTAGTTATTAAGTTCAGGTGTTTATTTGTTTGTTTGGTTGGGCTGAATTGATACAGCAGAACATGAAAGTTCTAGGAAAGATACATAGAATGGAGAAACATCTGGTTCATTGGGTAATGGAGTCAAGAAAAAAGTCATAACAAACTCATCAAGGGATATGGGATATCAAAGGGAAAATCTAACTTGGCCACAGGATCCTTTTGTTTTTGGAATGAGATGAACATTAATGATTTGGAAAGAGAGGTTTAATTCTCAACAAAGGGAATTAAAAAGCATAATTTGAACAATAAAGAGCTCTTTTATAGACAAGGCTAACCATAAATTCTACAAATCACACCTTTAAGCAAATAATGATTTCAGAACAACCTTTAAAATGAAAATCTAAGATTCCGGGCATGCCATATTTCCTCAAAGATTTTATTTCAAATGATTTAGAAAACATAAAAGATTTCACTGATAATTGCAGTCATAGAAGAGGGAACACCTAACACATCTATGATCACAACTATAAAAGACCTTTAAGCCAACTGTTTAAGTCAGGACAAAGGGCAAGATCAAAACTGACCTCTTTGATTCACTGTAAGCAAAGAACTTCAAAGGGAGACTTCAATAACAGTTTTTAAGTGGCATCAGACAAGCAGGGAGAACCATAAATCATGCTAAAACCAACTGTTCGAACTATTAAGGAAATAAACAAGCATGAAGATTAAAGAGAGAGATTAAAGACTCTATAATACTTCAGCAGAAGAAAACATGAAACAGTGAAGGATGAATAGGTCTAAGGTGCTTCCAGGAGTCATTTCTTAGCCTAATAATTTCAACCTATTGTAGTAAGAAATTATGGAACATAATGAAAAGAGGGGAAAAAATAAAACATTTCAGAATACTTCACCAATAGCCAAGCTCATGGATCCAATGATAGAGCCTTCTCAAGAACAAGCATGCAACAACATCAACAAGGTTTTCAAGACTTCAATTTCTCCTTCAACTTCAACGGACTTTGTATTTACTTCAAAGAGTTTCAGTATTACAACTTGTGATCAAACAACAACCAACAACCAACGCCTCACTCATCTTCTACAGAGGTATATATAGAAGAATGAGGAGGTGAGATTCGATAAAAGATCTCTAATTACAATTAATACAGAATTAATGGCTTCTTGGCCTTTGGGGGGCTCAATGAAGAAACTTACATGGGTGTACTCTGTATTAAATGTTTTTACATAAATATTTAAGCTTGGTGGGAGCTTTGGTTGACCTTTGAGGCTCTGTTTGGCATCGAAGTAACTCTGCAGATATTTTTTGTATTGAAGTCCCTTGCAGAAGTAACCCTTCGCCCGCGTTTTGAGACAAATATCTGATCCTGATCAATAAATTCAGCATCTGATTGAGTACTTTGAGGCACAGGTGGCATTTCAGCAGCTGGGAGGAATCAATTTTCCTCAGATGTGGCGGTGGAGGCTTTTCTATTGAAGAAACCCTTGAGTTTGTCTTTAAATTGTGTTTTACTTGGGAATTAGGCTTTTGATAAGCATCTTAGACGTAATCCCCACAAATGTGTCCTTTAATCCTCTGTTCTGGTAAATTCTGGTCTTCATCACTGATACTCTCTGACTATGCCCGATCCATGGTCTTTTTTGATAAACAAGGCTGCGCAGGGTTATGTGGCATCAATGCCTGAGGAAAACATTGAAGAAACATGAATTTATACCTCGCGAAGGATTTCCTTTGGCGAAATGAAAGTAGGAAGATTGTCATCCTCCGCCTTCGAATTTTCCTCGAAAAAGGCGATAAAACCTCGAAACCTTGTAAAATACAAACAAATTAATATAAAATCCATGCATTTATAGGTTTATTGTTGTGGAGGAATGCGGAGGAAGCATGGCCATTGGATGCCATCATCCAACAGTCAGGATTGATCGGAGAAGGCGGAAGAAAGATTTAAATCAGAGCCATCGATCGTGCAGAGATCGACGGTTGAGAGCGAGGGGGAAATTTAAGACGGAGAATCGTTGACTGGGTGATGGAATCAAAGCGATGGAATATGGACTGTCGATCTACAGATCAGATCGACGACAGAGATTAACTGGATGGCGCGTCGTAGCCCTGTTAACTATCGGGCATCTTCGGCAAGCGATAGCCATTGGATGGCCCGCCCCTGATCGGACGGCGCACGACAATATCGTTGGGCGTCCGTGTATGAATGATAATGCGCGATGAGCAAGCGGTTTTGAAAAAGTATAGGGGACGCGTGTCACGCGATGTATGGAATTGCTGGCGATCGAGGAAAAACTGCCTTTTCCCAAAGGCGGTGCGATGAAAACCACGCGGTTTCGGCAATTGGCTAGTGGATGGCGGGGACCACCAGGGAGACGTACTCCACACCGTATGATCTATAGATCAGATCGATGGTGGGGTTTAAACTGAAAATCGAACCAGTGGAAAAGTTTATAATTTAATTAAAAACCAAAGAATTAAAATAATCAAAGGTTTTAATACTTCGGCGGAGAAATATTTAAAGGTTTGGCGCCCGACTGCGGGGCCGAGGGTCATATGAAGGGTCATACGACTAGGGATTTATGCGGGAAGGGGCTAAGACCCACATATGTACAAAAATGTGGGTTTTTATAGTTTTTCAATGATTTTCAAAGTGAAATTGAGGGTTCCGATAAGGCTTAAAAGTGGGTTTTAAACCTTATAAAAGTGGATTTTGATGAAGGAAAAATGGGAAAAACACGAAAATGAGGGGTTTTCATGGGAAATGGAGGGATAGGAAATGAGGTTAGCTTTTGGAAAAGGGAAAAATGGAAATGATGCTTGCAGCAGTATTCTGGCTTGGAAATCAGCAGGATTTCTGAGTTCTAAAGGGAAACAGCAGTGACGATTATCCAAAGGATATGATATTATCAAAAGAATTTAAGCATCAACAATTTTAGTAATAAAATTGTTTCTTGAAGGCTATCCAACATTATTTAGCCATCACCTGATATGATAGAATTTATGGGTGGCTAACAGTGGCTCCACTTGGTGATGGTGCCTTTTTGAAGGCATCAAGAATTTTAGACTTGCTTTCTCTGGGAGGCTGATCAGTTGCCTCCTCCATTGGGTTTCCTTCCTTTCTGTGGATGATATTCTTTTGCTATGAAACATATTAGCAGTCATAAAAAACAATGGTTCTTTCATCAACAAGCTTTCTACCTACCCAATTCTACCGATCTAACATTTTCTCTTCATTAGAGTGCACTTGGATTGGCAAAGTCTTTTCACAACATTTTATTCTTTTGAAAGCATAAAACTAATCTAATTCTACTCCTTATTTCTCCCTCAACTCAGATTAAATAGTTGAATTCAGATGCTTCTCTACCTATTCTACTATTTGTTGGGATTAAACTGTACAACAAATTTTAATTCTCTAAATTCTAGAACATAAATTTAAAAACAGTCAAGTCAAGATTAAGCTGTTTGACTTGCTGTGATATATGGCATAAAAACAAGATGTTCATAGACATTTATTTTGCAAAAAATTAAATCAAAACGGAAGGTTTAAGATCTGAAAGTTCAAAGTACTACCTTCTCTTTTTACAGCTCTGTTTTGAATTTTGTTTGAGTTGTTCTTTCTTTGTTCTCTGGTTCAAATTTTGAGCTAATTAGAACCAGATTTACATCTTTTTTGACTCAGAAAATAAAACAGATTTGAGTCATTTCTTTCTTGGAAACTTAGGTTCAGATTTTAATCATGATTGAACCTTTAATTTCTATCCTAAACTATCTACTGATAAGCCAAGGTTAGACAATTTTCCAAATCAATTTCACTATCCTATCAGCAGAAAATTTAAAAATAATTAGTCAAGATTAGGCTGTTTGACTAACTAGAAGTTTTTTTTTCAGGAGTGGCATTTAAGCTTGCACACTTCCATATTTATTTCTCCTTTTTGGTATGGGGCCATACCTTTCTTGTTTTCGCAATATGCCCTCTTTTCTTTCTTTTCATTGTTTTTGTATTTTTGATTTTTCTAAATTTGAATGCAATGGTTAGACTATGATATTTATAATGAAAAATAAAAGGCTTTGAAACTAAATATTCTTGGCAGAAGTAATGTTTGAGAATCCTTCCATTGACAGGACCTCCATATAGGTATTCTCCATTCAATTCTTTCAAGAAAAATGCATTGTGACCCCTCTCAGCATGAATAATATAGGGCCCTTTCCAGAAGTTCTCAAATTTTCCATGTTTTCCCTTCTCTTCTGTTCTTGAATCCCACTTAAGAACAACATTTCCAACTTGGAAATTGTTTGCCTTAGTCCTCTTATCAAACAGTTTCTTCATATTCTCTTGGACTAACTGTGTTCTTTCATAGACTTCCTCTCTGGTCTGCTATAAATGGATTTTCTGGTTGATTCTTCTCTGCATATCATTCTCTTCAATCTGCACTTCTTGAAGAAGCTTCATAACTGGAACTCCTAATGAGGTGGGAAAAACTATGTCCATACCATAGATTAGCTGATAGGGCGACATGTTTATTGATTTCTTTGTAGTTAGCCTATCATCCCATAAGGCATGAACCAGTTTACTGTGCCATGATTTTTTATTTTTCTCCAACAGATTTTTAATGATATTGATGAGGCTTTTGTTGGAAGATTCAACTAATCCATTTCCTTGGGGATAGTAAGTAGTGGAATGGCCTAAGCTTATGTGGTATTTGTAACAGAAATCAACCATACTCTTAGATTTAAAAGCAGCAGCATTGTCTGTTATGATTTTTCTGGGACAACCAAATCTGGATAAGATATTTGTTTCTAGGAACTTGATAATGGCAGAGTCATTGGCATTTCTGTAAGGTATAGCTTCTATCCATTTGGTAAAGAAGTCAGTGGCTGTGAGGATCCATTTATGTTGAGCTGAGGAGGATGGGTGAATTTCCCCAATGAAGTCTAAACCCCATTTTTGGAAAGGTGCCTCAACTCTGATAGGATTTAAGGGTAAGGGAAGAAGTTTTATTTTGCCATCAAATATTTGACACTTATGGCAAGACATGACCAACTTTTGAGTGTCTGGGAAAAGGGTAGGCCAATAGTAACCAGATCTAAGAATTTTGTTTTCTGTGGCCTTCCAGTAGAGGTGTCCTCCACATTCTTCGTCATGCAACTCATGCATGATTTTTCCTGCATCATCTTCAAGTAAACATTTAAGTGAAATTCCAATAGCATTTTTCCAATATAATACCCCATCTAATATGCAAAAACTCAAAGATTTTTGTTTCAAAAATATAGCTTTAGTTTTAGACAGAGAAGGAGGGGTGTTTAAATATAAAAGCATATAAATAATGTCAGCATACCAAGGATAATTTAGAAATGTTTCTTCAATAACAGGAGCATCAAATTCTTCTATTTCCTCCAACACATCTACCATGTTGATGTCTAGTGCTTGGAAGTTAGACTCAACCATAATTTTTGCTAATCCTTACCCTTTAACTAGTTTGGTGGGCCTAATTTCTAAGTCATATTCAAGAATAGTTGCAACCCATTTTCTGCTTTTACCATCAGGGTCTTAATTTAGAATGTCCTTGACAACAGTATGCGGAACAAAAGTAATTATGTGAGAGTGTAAAATATAGACCCTAAAGTTTTTCAATGCTTTCACCAATGCTAAGGCTTGCTTATCCATGATATTATATTTGAGAGGAGCATCTCTTAAGGCCCTAACAAAGAAATATATTGGTTGTTCTTGCCCTAAATCATTCTTTTGAAGTAAAACTGCAGCTATTGTATGCTCAGATGCAAAGGAAAAAATGTAAAAGTCTTTGGTAAAATCAGGACTAATCAGGACTGGTGTTTGGGTAAGAGCTTGTTTGACCATTTCGAATGATTGTTTAGCTGGTAAAGTCCATTTTACACCCACATATTTCTTAAGCATGTTTGTAATTTTTTTTAATAGCTCAGCAAGGTTAGGGATAAACCTTCTCAAAAAATTAATCTTTCCGATGAAAGATTGCAACTCTTTGAGGCTTCTTGGATGAGTGATTTGTAATATGCCATCTATCCTTTTAGGGTCTATTTTGATTCCCTCTTCCGAAATTATATGTCCAAGAATTTTACCTTCTTGGAGAACAAAGAGTGTCTTCTTGGGATTCAATGACAAGCCAAATTTCCTACACTTCTCAAAAACTTTTCTTAGGTGAATCAGATGTTCTTCATCGGTTTTTGAGAAAATGGTTATGTAATCAAGGTAGATGATTATGAAATAGCCAATATCTTCAGAGAAGGCTATATCCATGGCCCTTTGGAAAGTGGCCCCTGCATTCATTAATCCGAAAGGCATTTTGACATACATAAAGGTGCCCCAAGGTGTGGTAAAAGCAGTTTTGATTTGATCACTTGGGAGCACTATCACCTGGTTGTAACCTGAGAACCCATCTAAAAGGGAAATCCTTTTTGACCCAACTACCTTCTAAAGTATATGGTCCATTTTGGTTAAGGGGTAGTTATCTTTTAAGGAGGCTCTATTTAAATTTTTGAAGTCAATACAGAGCCTGATTTCCCCTGTTTTCTTTCTAACAGAAACTATGTTTGATATCCATACTGAAAATCTAATGGGTACTATGATTCCGGCAGCATGCATCTTTTCAATTTCTGCCTTATCTAAAGGGATTAAAAGAGGGTTTATTCTCCTTAGTTTTTGTTTAAAAGGCTTTTGATTTTCTTTCAAAGGAATTTTATGCTGGATGATGCTGGTGTCATATGATTTTAGGTCTTTGTATCCCCAAGCAAAAACATCTTTAAACTCTTTGAACAGCTCTATGTACTGCAGTTTTATGTGAGCTAAGAGAGTGCTGGACAGCTTGATCATCTTGGGTTCTGCTAGAGTGCCTATGTTATGTTCTTCTGCATTCGTTTCCACAGGATTCATTCTTGGTTCTTTGGCTACATCGTTAAAATCAAAAAGGTGTTCTAAAGGTTCTAGACCTCTTGGAATTTTATCATTTTTGAATTGTAAAACTTCCAAGTCTTCTTGGTCTATGTTGTCGGTTACCTCTGCTTCAAAAGGATTTTCGTAATGATTTATATCAGCAGTATATGTCATTTCAACTTCTGGGATTTGTTCAATATACAAACAATTTTCTTTATCACTGGTTTCTTATATTGGTATGCTCAAATCATTTTTTGATTTCAAGAAATCATCTATGTGTTTGTTAGAATCAAACACTTGGCAGTGATCTTCGTTATCGGGCACGGAAGGCCTGTGTTTTACCTTCACACTTAGTTGTTCATTTATTTCAAGTATCTGGAAATTGCTGGCATTGAAAGCGATTTCATTTGCTAGATGATTCAATTCTCTTGGAATGAAAATAAGTTCATACTTTTCAAAGGTTTTCAAAAGATCAAGGGCAGCGTTTCGATATTCCCTAAGCCTTGGATTTCTAGCTGAGCATTCTCCTTCGATTTGTTTTATGATAAGTTCAGAATCTCCTAAGATTGATATATTCTAGGCTTCTAACTGTTCAAGTAGTTGTAAGCCTAGGAGAAGTGCTTCATACTCAGCAATATTGTTAGTGCATGGGAAATCCAACTTGTATGAAAAACTCTGTTTTGTAATTTGAATCCACACACCTGCTCCTGCACTTGTTTTATTACAAGATCCATCAAAATTTATTTTCCAAAGTATGCCATCCTTATTTTCATTTTCTTGTTGCTGTTGATTGGTAATGTTTTGAATTTGATTGAAGGGAAGATTGGATTGTTGTGGTGAACTGATTGGGTCTATGTTTTCTTTATCTTGTTGAGTAATTTCATCTTCGTTACATAAGATAAAGGAATCTAAACTTGATTGAATAGAATAGATTGGAGAGTTATTTGTTTTGTCAATGTTTCTCACCATGTACTTCATGTGAGATTCCCTATATAGTCTTCTTTTTTGGTTAAAAATAGGGATGGTGGCATAAGACATGTCCATTTGAAGGCTTCCCTGAATTTTGGCTCCCCAAGATCTCGATAAGAGCATGCCATACTTAGGGGGAATGTTAGCTACAACTATATCCATAACTAGACTCTTAGCAGGGATCTGAGCTAGAGTAACACATAAATCTTTGATTAAACCCAAACACTTGACTCTGCTTGAGTCAAAGGAATACAAGTCTTTGTATGGTTTAGTAATTTCTAAGCCTAAGCTTTCCATCACTACCTTGGGCATTAGATTGTGTGAAGCTCCTGAGTCTAACATAGCATTGTGTAAAATTTTCTCATGTATGTTCAAGCTAACATAGAAGGGAGGGACAAACCCTTCTTGGTATTTTCCTTCAACTTCTGGACCAAACAACAACTCAGGTTTGTCATCTGTCAAGTTTAAGGTGTCAGTATCACTTCCTAGGTTCAAATCTTTCAAAACTTGGTTTTTGTACACTTCTTGGGTTACTAGTTCAGCTAGGGGAATGGAAATTTTTATCTTAGCAATCTCTCCCTCAAAACTGAAAGGAATAATTGATTTGTTGATATTTGCATCTGTTTTTTCAATTGAATTCTTTTCAGCAATTTTGATTTGCTGAACCTTGTTTGGACTGGTAATTGGGATAGTTTTATTAGGACCACTAGCTGAAGTGCTAGGGGTACTGTGTTCAATATTTGGCTGGACCCCTTTGTCTTTGTTTAAGTCGGGTTTCTTAGCCAAAGTGTTGGTCTTCTCTGCTGTCTTTTTGGACTGAGTTTCTACGTTTTTCTTGACAGCAGTATTAGTGTTCTTGTCTTTTAAGTTATCTATGCTTCCCTTACTCCTAAGATCATACTGTTTATGTACTTCCATAATTGCATTTTCAAAACCCAATCTATAGTCATCAGAGTCTTCATAGGTGTTTGTATTTTGATCATAAGAGAAGAATCCTTGTTCTTCCTCAGTGAGGAAAACATCATCTCTAATGTCTGATCCAATCAAGTTTACATGATCTTCTTCCAACCTTTCCAACTCCCTATCTTCCTCATATTGATCTACATAGTTTTGTTGGAAGGGAGGTCTAATCTGTTGGTCATTCTCGTTCTGTTTGTCTTGATTGTTTTCTCTTCTATAATTCTGATTTCTATTTCGAGGAGAAGTTTGATTTTGATTTGCTTGTGCTCTCTTAATTATGCTCATCTCTTTCATCATTTCTTCTAACATTCTCTCCATTTTTGAGCTTGAAGTAGAAGGAGTGGACTCTTCTCTAAAATATGCTCTCTTCTCAGTTTTCATTCTTTCTCTCTTCTCCATCAAGTTGACTTCCATAGAAAGAGCGCCCTTTTGCATATCTTCAAGAGTTGCAAAATCTCTTTCTCTCAGCTGATAGGTCATGTCAAAGTCAAACCCTTCAGGAATTTTTTTTAGAGCTGAGCCCTGTGGAGGTTTTAGTTCCAAGGGAAGTGCATTATACACACTATTGAATCTAGTGCAGTAAGCTTGCACACATTCCCCAGTGTTTCTATGGAGGTTCTTGTAGTCAGAAAGGACTTCGAGAGGGTTTTTCTTTACTTCCCATTTGTTTAAGAACGTTTGATGGAAGCCTTGGAGATCATTAATACTATGGGGGGCTAAACCTTTAAACCATTTTCTTACTTCTCCCCCTAGGCTTTGAGAAAATAACCTAAGCTTGACATAATCATCATCAATTTCATTTCTGTCAAAGTAGTCATTCATTTTATCTACATTTTGTGATGCAGTTGTAGCATTGCTAGCATCATATAATGGAATTTTGGACTAATAGTCCTGTGGAAGGTTGACTAATGGTACAGGAAGGACTAGGGGAGCATACCATGCTGCCATGATAGGTGGTGGGGGTAGATTTACAAGGAGCAGATTAATAATAGGAACAGTGGGCTAAGGTGTAGTGGTTTGGATAGTGGATGAAGGGTGAGAAAAAGTGGATGGACTAGGAATAGA
Source organism: Pinus albicaulis (assembly GCA_034641835.2). NCBI lineage: Eukaryota > Viridiplantae > Streptophyta > Pinopsida > Pinales > Pinaceae > Pinus > Pinus albicaulis. Next base: position 1,481,148,501 of record CM076584.1, on the reverse strand, counting down.
CCGCTGAGCTGATCTCGGATGAGAGACACCTAAGTTGTGAAGGATATGTAAATCGGGAGGTGTTGTTTCTCTGCTACCAAGAGGTTCACTTGTTTCAGGAGATGATAGTGAAGACTCAGAATCTAACTAATCTAAATCACCAAGAGACCTAGTTCTAAATGGGTTTACTAAGTCAACTTGAGATTGTTGTAGAGCTGAAAGATTTTCAGGAACTGAATTAGCTCTCAAGGGTGATCTGAAAACAGTTGATAATTTTATCTTAGGAGACTTCCTAAGAATACTTTCAGGGTTGTCAACTATTCCCGGTGGGTTTGGGTCAAGGTAGGCTCTAGTATGAATCTTTCTAGGAGCCACTATGCTATGGTTTTTAGACCTGGTTAAAAAGAAAAGTTTAACCAAATATGACAATTTTTAATAGGCTAACTGATCTTTTCAGAAGAAGGAAAATTTTTAATCTTAAAGCCTTCTAGCTGAGTTTGTAAGATGCTATTAAGACTTGGGGTCTTCCCAGTGGAGTCTTAAGGTCTGAATTTAGGATTGTGGAGTCGCCAGGTGGGAATTTTTAGCTCTTTTGGAGGTAAAAGGTTTTATGGTCCACCACCAAGTTTATTATGAAGCCAAACTGAAATGTTTTGGGTTTTTCTGAGTTATTTTGATCTTATAGGTTGAGAGAGTGTTCTAAGTCTGATCTAACACTTAGCTAGGGTGTCAAAACGTACAGAGTTTACTCTTATGGCTTGGTAACTAAAATCTTCAAGGTTTGACAAGGCTTTATGAGAATCCTAAGGGTTACTTAGTTTGTCACTGATTCAAAGGTCCTATCATGATTACCATTATGCTTGGTAGTGCTTGAAGAAGGTTACTTATGTTATGCTAGACAGTGAGTGTTTTGTTTTCTGAAGATTTTACTCAGTGTCCCACCGTGATCGCCATTATGTTGGTGGCGATGAGGTGGCTAATAATCACTAGATATTCTTGAACATAAGGGATTTCTGGAGTCCTAAGGGGTACTTAGATTGTCACTGACTCAGAATGGTCCCACCATGATCGCCATTATGTTGGTGTCCCGTGTTTTGATAGTTTGGAAAATCAAAAGACAAGGCAACATCAGAACCAATCTTTAGAGTTACAGGATCTAGTCCTCCTGTTCTCAGAGAGGGATCTCTCAAAATTTTGTTTGCAAAGGTTTATCTTGTGTGCTTTGAGTATTGGTTTTAGACTAGTTATTAAGTGCAGGTGTTTATTTGTTTGTTTGTTTGGTTGGAATGATACAACAGAACATGAAAGGCCTAGGAAAGATATATAGGACAGAGAAATATCTGGTTCATTGGGTAATGGAGTCAAGAAAAGGTCATAACAAACTCATCAATGGATATGGGATATCAAAGGGCAAATCTAACTTGGCCACAGGATCCTTTTGTTTTTGGAATGAGATGAACATTAATGATTTGGAAAGAGAGGTTTAATTCTCAACAAAGGGAATTCAAAAGCATAATTTGAACAATAAAGAGCTCTTTGATAGACAGGGCTAACCATAAATTTTACAAATCACACCTTTAAGCAAATAATGATTTCAAATCAACTTTTAAAATGAAAATCTAAGATTCGGGGAACGCCCTATTTCCTCAAAGATTTTATTTCAAATGATTTAGAAAACATAAAAGATTCACTGATAATTACAGTCATAGAAGAGGGAACACCTAACACATCTATGATCACAACTATAAAAGACCTTTAAGCCAACTGTTTAAGTGAGGACAAAGGGCAAGATCAAAACTGACCTCTTTGATTCACTGTAAGCAAAGAACTTCAAAGGGAGACTTCAATAACATTTTTTAAGTGGCAGCAGGCAAGCAGGGAGAACCATAAATCATGCTGAAACCAACTGTTCGAACTATTAAGGAAATAAACAAGCATGAATATTAAAGAGAGAGATTAAAGACTATAGAATACTTCAGTAGAAGAAAACATGAAACAGTGAAGGATGAACAGGTCTAAGGTGCTTCCAGGAGTCATTTCTTAGCCTAATACTTTCAACCTAATATAGTAAGAAATTATGGAACATAATGAAAACAGGGGAAAACATAAAACATTTCAGAATACTTCACCAATAGCCAAGCTCATGGATCCAATGATAGAGCCTTTTCAGGAACAAGCATGCAACAACATCAACAAGGTTTCCAAGGCTTCAATTTCTCCTTCAACTTCAACGGACTATGTATTTACTTCAAAGAGTTTTAGTATTACAACTTGTGATCAAACAACAACCCACAACCAATGCCTCACTCATCTTCTACAGAGGTACATATAGAAGAATGAGGAGGTGAGATGCGATAAAAGATCTATAATTAAAATTAATACATAATTAATGGATTGTTTGCCTTTGGGGGGCTCAATGAAGAAACTTACATGGTTGTACTCTGTATTAAATTTTTTTACATAAATATTTAAGCTCGGTGGGAGCTTTGGTTGACCTTTGAGGCTCTGTGTGGTGTCGAAGTAAGTCTGTAGATATTTTTTGTATTGAAGTCCCTTGCAGAAGTAACTCTTTGGCCGCGTTTTGAGACAAATATCTGATCCTGATCAATAAATTTGGCATCTGATTGAGTACTTTGAGGCACAGGTGGTATTTCAACAGCTGGGAGGAATCAATTTGCCTCAGATGTGGCGGTGGAGGATTTTCTATTGAAGAAACCCTTGAGTTTGTATTTAAACTGTGTTTTACTTGGGAATTAGGCTTTTGATAAGCATCTTAGACGTAATCCCCACAAATGTGTCCTTTAATCCTCTGTTCTGGTAAATTCTGGTCTTCATCACTGATACTCTCTGATCGTGCCCGATCCATGGTTTTTTCGGATAAACAGGGCTGCATAGGGTTATGTGGCATCAATTCCTGAGGAAAACACTGAAGAAACATGAATTTATACCCCAAGAAGGATTTCCTTTGGCGAAACGAAAGCAGGAAGATCGTCATCCTCCTCCTTCGAATTTTCCTCGAAAAAGGCGATAAAACCTCGAAACCCTGCAAAATACAAACAAATTATTATAAAATCCATGCATTTATAGGTTTATTGTTGCGGAGGCATGTGGAGGAAGCGTGGCCATTGGATGGCATCATCCAACGGTCAGGATTGATCGGAGAAGGCGGAAGAAAGATTTAAATCAGAGCCGTCGATCACGCAGAGATCGATGGTCGAGAGCGAGAGGGAAAGTCAAGACGGAGAATCGTTGATTGGGAAACAGAATCAAGGCGATGGAATATGGAACTTCGATTTGCAGATCAGATCGACTGCAGAGATTAACTGGATGGCACGTCGTAGCCCTGTTAACTATCGGGCATCTTCGGCGAGCGATAGCCGTTGGATAGCCCGCCCCTGATCGGATGGTGCACGACAATATAGATGGGCGTCCGCGTATGAACGATAATGCATGATGAGCAAGCAGTTTTGAAAAATTACAGGGGACACATGTCAGGTGATGTATGGAATTGCTAGCGATTGGGGAAAAACTGCCTTTGCCCAAAGGCTGTGCGATGAAAACCGCGTGGTTTCGGCAATCAACTAGTGGATGGCGGGGACCACTGGGGAGATGTACTCCGCACCGTCTGGTTTGTATATCAGATCGACGGTGGGGTTTAAACTTAAAATCAAACCGGTGGAAAAGTTTATAATTTAATTAAAAACCAAAGAATTAAAATAATCAAAGGTTTTAATACTTCAGCGGAGAAATATTTAAAGGTTTGGCGCTCGACTGCGGGGCTGAGGGTCATATGAAGGGTCATATGACCAGGGATTTATGCGGGAAGGGGCTAAGACCCACATATGTACAAAAATGTGGGCTTTTATAGTTTTTCAATGATTTTCAAAGTGAAATTGAGGGTTTCGGCTTAAAAGTGGTTTTTAAACCTTATAAAAGTGGATTTTGATGAAGGAAAAATGGGAAAAACATGAAAATGAGGGGTTTTCATTGGAAATGGAGGGATAGGAAATGAGGTTAGCTTTTGGAAAAGGGGAAAAGGGAAATGATGCTTGCAGCAGTATTCTGGCTTGGAAATCAGCAGAATTTCTGAGTTCTGAAGGGAAACAACAGTGACGATTATCCAAAGGATAGGATATTATCAAAAGACTTTAAGCATCAACAATTTTAGTAATAAAATTGTTTCTTGAAGGCTATCCAACATTATTTAGCCACCACCTGATATGATAGAATTTATGGGTGGCTAACAACATGGATTTCTCATAGCATATGAAATGAGACTTGATGAAGAAGAGGGTACTTCGCATCTAGAAACTGCATTCGTTGCATCTAAGAAAACCAATAAGGATAAAAAACTTTCAATTGAAAGGAAATGCACCTGCAAGTGTGAAGAAAAGGGAGATGATGAAGAAGGTATTTTAGATGAAGAATATGCTTACTTCACGAGAAAACTACAAATTGGTAAGGGACAATTAAAATGTAAACTTCCATTGATATGTTTCAGCTGTAATGAGGTTGGGCATTTTGCAACAAAATGTCCAAACAAAAGTAATGGAAACTCAAAAAGAAGGAAAGGCTTTAAGAAATTCAACAAGCAAGGATCCAAAAGGAACTTCCTCTCTAAAGAAGATAGCTCATCATCTGATGAAGAAAATGATAGTGAAGAAGAAGCCAATGAGAGAGTATTTTTTGTGTCCAAGCACAATAAACCCAAGCAAAATAAGTAAGAGGTATCAAACAACGAAGAAGAAGGATGGACCATAGATGAATTTTGTGAGGAAGAAATCAAGCATATAAAAGATCTCAAGGCAAAGAAGATCCATTCCAAAACTCTTGAAGAACAAGTTCAAGGTCTCAAAATTGAATTTGAAGAACAAAAATGCATTGAAGAGTCACTTCAAAATAAGTTGGAAGAAAGCAACCAAGAAAGGGAAGAATTAGAAGCCGAAGTAGTCTCGCTACGTGAGGAAGTGAAGAAAGGAAAAACTATCCAAAACTATGCCAACAGCTCAAGGGCATTGGAAGAACTCATCAAAAATCAATGATCTTACAATGACAAAACTGGCATCGGTTACAAAGAAGAAGAAACAGGACCTTCTACAACAAAATACAATGAACCTATGAGATCTAACATGCATGTAGAATTCATTGGACAAGATTTCCAAGAACAACCTTGGAAGACAATTCCTCTACGAAAATTTCCATCTAGATACCAACATATTTTTTATGGCTACTATTATTCATGTGGAAAATTTGGTCATAAAGCTGTAGAATGTCGCACATACCCTAGGAACGAATACAATTCCAGGAGATCTGTCAAATATGAACCTCCGAGGGCTCAGAGAAACATCAATAGATTTGAACATTTAAGAAATAATATTGAATGCTACAAATGTCGAAACTTTGGACACATAGCCAAAGACTGCAGACTTGAAAATCCTCCAGAAGAATCTTCGAAGCCACAGAATGAACGAAGAACAAAGATGTGTGGTATGTTGATAGCGGTTTCTCAACGCATATGACTGGAGATAGAAATAAATTTGTATCTCTGAAAGAGAAGAAGGATGGAACCATGTCCTTTGGAAATGATGGATCTTCAAATGTTATAGGATCAGGTACTGTCACTCTCAGAAGCAAAGATTCTCTAGCCAATAATGTTCTACTGGTTGAAAACATGAATCCCAATCTGCTCAGTGTTGGACAAATGTGTGATCAAGGACACACAATACTATTAAACTCCACGAAATGTCAAATCAGGAAAGGCGTGTATGGTGAAATTGTGCCTATAGCATGTCGATCTCCAAACGACATATATGTTTTGGATGAAGCAACTAAAGCATGTCTAATAGCTAAAGAGGATGATACAATAATTGGTAGCAATGATGATCGACTAAGTAAGAATTTTTCTACAAAGGTGCAAAGTGATTTTGAGATGTCTTTACATGGTTGCAAATTGAGCATAGACGACTCATCTAAGGATGTGGATCAAAGGTTGTACAGATATATGATTAGTAGTCTTCTATATGTAATAGCCTCTCGACCAGATGTTATGCAAGCAGTTGGACAAGTAGAAAGATTCCAAGCAGCACCAAAAGAATAACATATTAAATATTCGCCAGCATTGGAATATCTTTGCCAGAAGCTTGGGATTCTCCCAAGTTCTCATTATATTTTCCTTTTTCAGAATATAAAGGGGGAGTGGAAGTGTGTACAGGTCTGCAGGACGGTTGTGTGTCAGCGCGAGTGGAAGTGTGTACAGGTCTACAGGATGGTTGTGTTTCAGGGGGAGTTACCCTCTGCCATTGATGTCAAAGGGGGAGAAAATGTTGTAGGAAGAGGTTTCATGATCACAGGGGGAGTACTTATGTTGCCATCAATGCCAAAGGGGGAGATTGTTGATCAGCGGTTGTCATTGATGTCAACCCAAGCAGCACCAGGGGCTAACCAAATATTGCATGGGAATTTTGACTTACCAAATTAATATATTCTGGGTCAATAATGCTTTTTTTGGTTTCTACTTGTCAAGATGTTTCCATTGATATATGGCACACCATGTAATTCTTCACGGTTTGAGAGATATTCATGTTTGAAGTTTGTACCCCCAGTTAGTGGGCTAAAACCCCATGGGGTTGGGGCATGGGTCATTGAAAAGTCATAATTAATATTTTTTAAGCTCCTAAGATCTCTCCCACGTTCACTTGTTGAAGCCCCTCTCAACTTAAGCATTCATATAAATTGTGATCTTCATTTCCTCCTTATGTATGGGATTTGGCTATCTGAAATAGGTCATCGTGGAATTTTCACTCTAACATTTTTTCTATGAAGGCTCAGAAGCAGAAATTTTTATGAGCCAAAGCCAAAATCTTGAGGAAGATGCAGTAAAAATTTTAGATCAAGTTTTATAATATTTTTGGGGATATGATCTGTGGAAGTAAGGGTTTTTGTAGGCTCCTGAAATTCATCTCAAAGAAGTGACCTTGGTAACATCCTCATAACTCTCTCTCTGAGTATCGGATTGGAATTCCATAAAAAGTGACAGATAGTGCACATTCTGTAGTTTTCTCTCTATCAATTTCAGAGGCAAATGAAGAAACAATGACACATGGCACGCCATACAAGTGCACTCTACTGAAACAGTCCATAATTAGGGCAGTGTGAGAAATTGGGTATAAATCTCTCTTGAAGAATCCAAATTGGGTCAGACTTGTGGATGACTTAGAGGACTAGTATAGGACTGAAAATTAGATATTGAGAATCTGAAATAATAGAGATACACCAGATTCAATATCGAGCTCCTAGAAGGCAAGAAAAAGCTAGATCATGTGTTGTCAAGGATTGCAAAGGACCAGAATTTCTATAGCAGAAAGAAAAAACAAGGTGTAGCAGAGGGTAGCATGACAAGAGAAACAACCAAGGTGCATAACAGCAGCAAGAAGTTCATCATATGAAGTCTTCAAGTCGGCAGCATTGCATACAATCATTGTAAAGGTATCATTGTTCTTAGTCATTGTAAATACATTATTGTACAAATTGTACTAGTGTCTATCTGCCAAGGGTTGAAGAGGCAGTGTTGGGAGGTCTAGGATCATCATTAGGTGGTTGTGTCAAAGTTGGGGTGATGGTCTAGTATATCTTCTTCTTCTAAATCATTCTATATCATTGTAAAGTGGACCATTTTCCCTAGTACGGGAGTCCATTCTTCTTTTATTCTTCTATAGGGTGGTAGGGTGGTGCTAGGGTGAGTTGTAGCTCATTGGGTGTTGGGGAATCCATTCAATGACCACTGAAGAATCTCGGGTGTTGGAGCATCCATCCACTAGGAGCTGGAGAAGAATGCTTTTCTAGATTCTAGGAAGTTGGAGCTTTATTTTCAATTGGAGTTGAAAAGAATTATTAGAAAAGCATTAGGTGGTTTTTGTCTCGGAGTGGGTTTCCACCTTAAAAACTGTGTGCATTTTTGTTCCTCTTGTTTGCTGCTATCATTGTACAAACACTGATAATAATTGAAGATAATTGAAAGAAATACTGATTCACCCCCCCTCTCAGTATTTCCAACGTTCTCTTCTAGAAACTTCTTAATGATGTTCACCAAACTTTTGTTTGAGGATTTAGCCAACCCATTACCTTGAGGGTAATAAGTTGTATAATGGCCCAATGTAATCTGATATTTGTGGCAAAATTTCACCATTTTATTAGATCTAAAAGCAGAAGCATTTTCAATGATAATATTTCTAGGAGAACCAAATCTAGACAAAATGTGGTTTTCAAGGAATTGGATGATTACTCAGTCTGTGGCAGTCCTGGATGGAATGGCCTCTGTCCATTTTGTAAAATATTCAGTTGTAGTAAGGATCCATTTGTGTTGGGTAGAGGAGGGAGGGTGTATTTCTCCAATGAAATCAAGGCCCCATTTTTGAAAGGGAGAGTCAACAAAAATAGGATGCAAAGGTAATGGCAACAGTTTTCTCTTGCCCTCAAAAATTTGACATTTATGGTAGGCAATTACCATTTTATGGATGTCTTGAAAGAGGGTGGGCCAATAGTAACCAGCTCCAAGGATTTTGTTGACATTGGTTTTCTAGTAGAGGTGGCCTCCACATTCTCTTTCATGAAACTCATGCTTGATCTTATCTGCATCATCCTCAGGCAAAAATTTAAGCAATATACCACTAGCATTTTTCCGATATAAATTTTTATCTAAAATGCAGAAGTTTACAAACTTTAACTTTAAAAATATGGCCTTTGTTTTGGACAAACCTAGAGGAACATTCATATTAAAAAGCACATATAATATATCAGCATACCAATATGAATTCAAAAATTATTCTTAAATGGGTGGAATTTACAACTCCTCTTGTTCATCTAATGCATTAATCATGTTCATGTCCAGTGCTTGTAAGCTTGTTTCAGCCATGAGTTTAGACAGTCCTTGCCCTTTGATTAGCCTAGTGGGCTTCATTTCCAGATCATATTCTAATATAACAGCAATCTGCTTACCTCTTTTTCCATCGGGATCTTCTGTGAGTATGTCTTTTACCACTCAGTGAGGCACAAATGCAATGATGTGTGAGTGCAGAATGTAAACTCTGAAATCTTTTAATGCCTTGATCAAGGCAAGACCTTGTTTGTCCATTATGTTATATTTCAGAGGTGCATCTCTCAGTGCGTTGCTGAAGAATGCTATGGGCTGCTCCTGTCCTTTTATATTTTTCCATAGTAGGACCATAGCAACTGTTCCTTTTGATGCAAAGGAGAATATGAAGAAATCTTTTGTAAAATCAAGGCTGATCAGAACTGGTGTTTGTGTGAGATCTTGTTTTACCAATTCAAAGGATTTCTTTGCTTCTTTCTCTTTTCAACATATTAGTGATGTTTCTTAGGAGTTTTGCAAGGTTTGGTATGAACCCTTTTAGGAAATTTATCTTTCCAATGAAATATTGCATCTCTTTGATATTTCTAGGATGATTGATTTGTAGTATTCCTTCAATCATTTTTTGGTCAATCTTTATCCCTTCTTCAGATGTGATATGGCCTAAAAGTTTTCCTTCTTGAAGACCAAACAAAGTTTTCTTTGGATTCAAAGACAAACCATATTTTCTGCACTTTTCAAAGACTTTTCTTAAGTGAGCTAGGTGTTCTTCATCATTTTTTGAGTAGATTGTTATGTCACCAAGGTTTATCACAATGAAGTAACCTATTTCTTTTGAGAAAGAAATATCCATGGCTCTTTGAAAGGTGGCACCAAAATTCATTAATCCAAAAGGTATTTTAACATACATGAAGGTACCCCATGGTGTAGTTAAATCATCTAGGTGTACCAGCACCTGATTGTTACCTAAAAAGCCATCAAGCAAAGATATTATTCTCGAGCCTACCACCCTTTGTAGAATGTGATCCATTTTTGGTAAAGGGTAGTTGTATTTTAGGGAGGCTTTGTTTAAATTTCTAAAATTTATACAGCTTAATTTCTCCTATTTTCTTCCTCCCTGATACAAGATTTGAAACCTATTCTGAGTACCTCAGAGGGAATATTATTCCAGCATCATAAATTTTCTTAATTTCTTTCTCCACCAGTGGTAGTTGCACAGGGTTTATTCTGCATAGTTTCCGTTTAAAGGGCTTCTGGTTTTGTTTGAGAGGGATATTATGCTGGATTATCTCAGTATCATAAGACTTTAAATCTTCATAGCTCCAAGCAAACACATCCGTAAATTCTTTGAAAAGCTCAATGTATTTCTTTTTTATATGAGATGGCAGTGTTTTGGACAGTTTTATCATTTTTAGTTCTTGTTCAATACCTATATTGCACTCTTATATTTCAGCTTCAGTGGATTCCATATTTGGTTTCCTAGCAACATCATTAAAGTCAAAAAATTCTTCTAGAGGAACTAGTCCCTTTGGAAAATTATCATCTTTGGATTACAACACTTCAAAATCTTGTTTTTTTTAACTTGTACATAGCTCTATTTTATGTGAGTGTTCTTTGTATAATAGATTTATATTAGCATTATCAGGAGGTTCTTCTTTGTAATATTGTTCCTCATCAGAGCAGTCTTCTTCATAATCTAAGTCTGAATTTGGCATTTCAAATTCATTTATGGATTGCAAGAAATCTTCTATCTGTTTATCTCCTTAAAAAAGTTGTCAATATTTTATGTTATTACGGAATACTAGTCTATATTTGACTTGGACTATGTATTTCTTGTTTTGATAAGGTTTTTGGTATGTACTGGCTGCAAATGCTAGACGATTGGTAGGGATGTTTTGGTTTCTAGGGAAAAAGGTAAGATCATATTATTTGAAAGTTTTTAAGAGGTCAAGGGCAGCATCCTTATATGCTTTTAATCTAGGATGCTTAGTTATGTATTCTCCCTTAACCTACCTAATGAATAGCTCAGAAACCCCATGGAAAATTATCCTCTTGGCTCCTAATTTCTTCAATAATTGCAGCCCTAGGAGGAGTGCCTCATATTCAACTATATTATTTGTGCATTGAAATTTTAGCTTGTATGAGTGACCTTCTGCATGATTTTTTTCTGTGTTATGCACCCAAACACCTGTCCTTGAACCAGTTTTGCCACAAGAACCATCAAAGCTCATACTCCAAAGAGGTTCAATTTCATATTTATCATTATGGTCATTGTGGCTGCCACTATGTTGTTTATTATGCTATTCTTTATGGTCTTCACTATGTTTTCTATTATATTCTAGTTGGGCTAACTGTTTTGACTATTCCTCCTCCCTTTCCTTTTCTTGTTGAGCTAGCAGCTCATTTTCTACTACTTGTTCATTAATATTTTCATTTTTGTAAAGGATAAATGAATCGAGGTCTGTGTGAATAGAATAAAGGGGGGAATTATTTGGTTTTTCTTTACTACTAACCATGTATTTCATGTGAGTTTCCCTATACAATCTTCTTGGTTGGCTAAAGACAGGTATGGTAGCATAGGTCATGTCCATTTGGAGGGTGACTTGGATTTTAGCTCCTCGTGATCTTGAAAGGACCATGCCATTTTTAGGGGGAATATCAACTGCTACAATATCCATTACTAGGCTCTTGGTTGGTTTTTGTGCTATATTAACACAGAGATATTTCATTAGGCATAGACATTTAACTCTACTTGAATCAAAAAAGTATAAATCTTTGTATGGTCTAGTTATCTCAAGGCCTATTCTTTAAATTACTACCTTTGGCATGAGTTTGTGTGAAGCTCCCGAGTCCAACATGGCATTGTGGAGAATTTTATCATGGATGTTTAAACTGACATAAACTGGAGGATCACCTCCTTCTTGAAGTTATCCTTCTACTTCTGGTCCAAACAGAAGCTCAAGCTTGTCATCATTTAAATTAATAGAATCAACATTTTATCCTATGTTTAAATCTTTCAAAAGTTGGGATCTATATACATCTTGAGTGACTAATTCAGTAAGAGGTATGGAGATTTTAATCTTGAAAATTTCACTCTCAAAACTGAAAGGTGTCTGTGTTTTTGAAAGGTTCAAATCAAACTTATCAGATATTGTTTTCACAACAATTTCATCTTGTTGGTTTTTACTAGGGAACTTAGTTAAAACAATTTTCTTAGGGGCACTAGCTGTATTGCTAGTGCTTCTTTGGTCACCACTACACTTTCCACTAGCTAGGTTGGTTTTGCTTCTAGTTTTATTAGAACGTTCAACCACTCTGTTTAGGTTTTCTGTTGTCTTTTTAGGAACATTTTCAGGGATCTTCCAAGCAGAGATTTTAGAGATATTTTTCTTCGGATTATATTGGTTTTTCTTGGTTCTGAGGTCATATTTTCTACGTACTTCCATGATGGAATTTTCAAAGCCTTATTTGTAGTCTTCAGATTCTAGGCTTTCCTCTTCATATTGTGTTGGGGAAAACATGCCTTGTTCTTTCTCAGTGAGGAAAAAAATATCCTCACTATTTACTCACATTAAATTTATGTGACTTTCCTCTGTTTCTTCAACTACCCCTTCATCCTCATTAGCATAGTTTTCTTGGAAAGGAGGCCTGATTTTCTGATCAATACCTCTTTGTCTTATTTGAGGGGGGTTTCTTCTAAAGTTCTAGTTTTGGTTCTGATTTTGATTTATGTTTTGACGATCTGTTTGGAATTTTCTTGGGTAAGCTCTCTCATTTAAATTCATCCTCTCGATCATCCTTTCCATGGTTTTAAATAAGTTATCAATATTTGTATCGGATGTGGAGGCTACAGCTTCTTCCCTATATGTGATCCTTTTTTCATTTTTCATTCTAGCTCTCTTGGAAATCAGATTGGCTTCTGAACTTACTTCTTCCCTTTGCATGTCTTCTAATGTAAGGGGTTATCTTTCTCTTAATTGATAAGCCATCTCTGGATCAAAACCATCAGGGAATTTCATTAGAGCTAGACCTTGTGGAGGTTTCATGTGAGTAGGGAGGGAATTTTATACATTATTGAACCTAGTGCAGTATTCTTTAACACCTTCTCCAACATTTCACTTAATGTTTTCATACTCTGATAAGATTTGAAGAGGGTTCTTCTTGACTTCCCATTTTTTTAAGAATAATTGATGAAAAGCAGGGAGGTCATTTATACTATTAGGGATTAAGCCTTTAAACCATTTTCTTACATCTCCCCATAAGGCTTGAGAAAACATTATGAGTTTAACAGTATCATCATCTATTTCTTTTCTATCAAAATAGTCATTCATCCTATCCACGTGTTTTTGAGCAGTAGTAGAACTAATTGCATCATATAACGGAACCTTAGATTGGTATTCTTGTGGTAGAAAAACTAAATGCAATGGTAGAACTAGTGGAGCATAGCATGTTGCCATGATTTGTGGTTGGGGAAACAAAGGAGATTTAACAAGTGAAGGATTGACAAAAGGAGGTACAGGGTTAAATGGAGGAAGGTGAACAGTTGGGGGTGAGGTTAGTACAAAAAAATTCTGCTATAAGGTGGATGGCTCTAAAACTATCCGAGTTATCCAACTCTAAGATATAGTCCTAGGCAAGCTTTGTTGTAGGGGTGGGTCAGAGAGGATATTCTGCAAGTCTTTAAGGTTTTTAGGTAGGGAACTTGCTTTGTGGATAAGTTTGCTAACAGTTGGATTTTTAGATCTAGGAGACTTCCTAAGGATTCTTTCAGGATTATCAACTATTGTATGAGTATTTGGGTCTCGATGGGATCTAGTAGAGATTCTTCTAGAAGCCAGAATTTAGACCCCAAGATAAGAAAGGTTGAAAGTTTATAACAATTTTGAAAAACGAACCAATGTGTGAAATAAATACTTAATACACAAAGTATTCTTAACTGGGTATTGTTTGAGGTTTGATGATAAAATAATTTTCCCAGCGGAGTCTATGGGAAACTAGTGGAGTTATAAGGCCTACTAAAAGCCAATGGAGTCATGAGGTCGAGGGTTTTTAATTGTTTTATGGCTGGCTGTTGTCCACCATTAACAACCGGGTACCCTTCTTGGCTAACACTTGATTCATCTAAGTTAAAATCAGGTTATATGAGTTCTTGAGGTGACATTAAAGGTGATAATTACTCATTTCCCAAGTATTTTTGCCATTATGTTGGCTCCCTATGATTTGCAAGATTGGAAAGAAAAACTCTGTAGGGAACCACATCAAACCACTTTGGAGTCCAAGTACTTAGCCTTCCTGCACTCAGAGAGGGCTCTCTCTATGTTTGTGTTTGTCTATGATATATCTTTATGCTTTTCTTTTCTGATTTTAGGATAGTTGTGAATTTGTTAGGACTATTTGTTTTGTTTAATTGGATTGGTTGATAGATCAATTGATGGTGTGATTAGGTGATGGAGTGTTTTAGTTGAATAGATAGACTGTGAGAATAATTAAACCATTGGGCTATGGATTTTTAAAAGGATTTAATTTTTCATCAACTCTACAAGGGACTTCATACGTTAAGCTAATTATATCAAGTGGATCTCTTAGATTAGATGTAATATGAAATGACAGTAAGTTGTGAAAACAATAAAACTAAAGGGCAATTAAGAATCCTTTAACTCTACTTCAACAAGAAAATCCTTTTAGGTAATTGTTTGAGGCAAACCAAAGGACGGGGCATACCATAGACTTCTTTGGCCAGACTTTAATAAGCAAACCTTTAAGACAACAATCCAGTAATCCTAGAATTACTTTCAGACAAAGAAAACATTTAAGATAACAATGAGTGCAACTAAAGAGAAAGATACACCTATCTTCTTTAATCAAACACTCTAAGAGGACCTTCAAAGAAATAGTTTGAGACAAACCAAAGGATAGGGTATATCATAGACTTATTTGGCTGTAATCTACTAGCTATACTTCAAAGAAAGGAATTTAAAACAACATTTCAAGCTACACTAAAGGACAGGGCATACCATAGACTTCTTTGGTTGGACTCTAGTATATCATTTCCAAGACAACAAGCTAAGTGGAACTAGAGAGCAATTAGGAATTCTCTAATCAGACCTTGCAAAAGAAAACATTAATATAAAGAAAGTAGGCATAATTAGGATGCCGAGACAACATATCCTAATCAAATATTTATGTTCTTTTATCAGACAAATAATGGACAGAATGGAAAACATCAGGAAAACACTGACAAAGAAGGATAAGTTCACCGTTAACATAGCTCAATAATTCTATGAACGTGCTTGTATTACTGATGTTCAAAAATGTTAGAATACTCTAGTACAATGGTCTCTACAACTCAGAGTTTTCTAAAATCCAGCCTAGCAGCTCATCAACTAGCTCAGTAACTATCAATCAGCCATCATCCAACCAACCAACCAACCAACACTAAAAATGAATAATACATGCAGTATTTATCTGCAAAATGAGGAGATGATCCTAAGCTAGGGTTTGAGATGTGTATTTATTATAGAGTTAATGTATTTTTGACCTTTGAGACCATGTAAGGCCAAAGGCAAAATATCTGAGACTAATTCACTGGAATAATAACTCCTAACTTTAAATGTTGAGCTAACTTTTGGAAATATTTGACTTTTAAGGCTTCTTAATATCTTTTACAATAACTTCTGAGTAGCTGAGAAATATCTCTAACTGTTTCAATAATTGTTGATGTCTTTATTGAAATTAAATACGCTGTAAGTGTCAATATGTGTCCCTAAAAAGTAAATTTTGTTTGTTGAATCATTCAGATCTTCCTCTGTGTTTAATCTTTGCTTGATTTTACCTTTAAATTATGTTTAGGCATTTGAACTTGGATTTAGCCTTTTAACTCTTTTATTCTGCTTTATCTCTGTCTCCATGTGTTTTAATATTTGATTAATTTCTTTTAATCTTCTGTATTCATCTTTGTCTTTTGATTTGACCTTGATATTCCTTTGTTTGTGCCTTTAACTCTGATTAACCCTTTTTAAGCCCTTTTCTACTCTTGCTGACTGTTTTCTTCTTTTGCCTGCATCTCTGTTTGAAATTTTGTTGCGTGGTGGGGTAATATTCTGCTGTTGGAATGCTTAAATAACCATCAATTGTCATGATCCATGGATGATTATTCTTTATTTTATGCCTCCAGTCCTTTTAGTGAAACAAGATTCTATGGATCATCACCCAGAACTCCTATTTAAACAATTTTGGACCTTTGGAATGCCAATTACGCATCGATCCTTTGGTAGCCTGCACATTTGAAAACAATTTATTAATGAAAACCTGCATTCGTGGATTTTATGCATTCTTTTGGGAATTTAGGGCTTTTGGAGCATTTCAAAGGTGGTAATGGCGAAGGGGGGCCTCATTGCAAAGCCACAGGGCTTTGGAACATTTGAATTAGGTTGCGGTATTGGGTTATGATGGGAGGGAGAAGAGTGGTTTTCGCATAAGATCAAAGGTGGTAAATGGTTTCAGGCTGACGGATGCAATTCCATTTGGCGGGTGATGCATGGCAGAGGGTATGAGTGGTAAAACAACCCATTTCACAAGATTTGGGGTTATTTAACCCTTGCGCAGAGAATGGTGCGATATCGACTGTTGACCATTGGATCTTGAAGGATAGAGATCAATGGTGGTCGGGGAGAAAGGAGCAGTAGGCAAGTGAGATGATGGGGCCTGGACAGACAGGTGGTTGGGTTTTATTGCAGTGTGGGGTTTGGTAAAGAGCGAGGCCCAGGGGCTAATAGAATAAGCGGAGGAACTTTTTTATAAGGAGAGGGGAAAAGGTTATATGGGGTTTTTAACAAAATGCGGGGCTAAAAACCTTTAAGGCGGGGCTCAAATATTTATAAAGGAGTGGGGTTTATTTTAATAAAATAAGGGTCCCGAGAGGTTTAATTTTTTTTATATAAAATAATGTAAAAAGGGAATTTTTACATTGTTTTAGTGCAAATAAGGAATAATGGTGAAGGTGAGGGGGTTAATGGGGTTTTATAGGAATGAAAGTGGGTTTTTGGGTAGGGGAAAAAGGTGAGAACGTGAGGTTTTAAGCCCAATATGAGTTCTTTAGAGCAGGGGAGTGATTTTGAGAAGGCATACTGACATATAGTGAAAAAGGTTTTATGAAGATAATGAAGGTAGTGATATTTGTGAAGATAGATGATAGTCAAGGAATGCTATCTTTAGCAGATTGTAGAAAATCCATAGTCACCTAGTGAAACTGTAGAATACAGGGGAATAACACCTGGTAGGTTTTGAGAGTTTGTAACCCGCTCTGATACCATGTGTAGAGCCAATAAGTATATTTCAATGGGAGAGGAAATTTTTTGCTACCATGTATGTACCTATTATTCTCGTATGATGTCAAAACCAAGGTTTCGTTGCTCCATGAAAAAACTGAGTCCTCTCCTTCCATTGCCAAACCAATTGATTCCTCCCTGCCTATCCGAGATCAACCTCTCCGGTTACTAGGTTCAAAGGACTTTGAGATCGTATTCCACTGGCTCCAATGCCCGAAAATCCAAGAATAGTACTAAATTTTCCAAATTTTCATCTCAAAATTGAGCCTTAGGATTTTCCCTCAATTCTTACTACTCATCCTTCTTGGAAATTCTCTCTTTTTTTCTCTCTCCCTTCCCAAAATCTCCCATATTTATCTCCTTCAATCCATTATATTAGGGATGTTACTTTCCTTCCCCAACCATCCCCATCATCCCCTCTCGAGAAGATATTATTATAAAAATCTCCCGTTCATCCCGTCTTTCAGGTGGATAATGGTCTTTTTCAATCCACATATAGTGGTGATGATAGATTTAAAAAATCAATTTTATCTTAAAATCCAAGCAAATAATATATTCCCCCTTGGTGAATAGTAGACAATAGGTTAACTATTGGGGACCTTATGAGGACACTCTTCTTCTTTAAGAGTATTCTATTATTTATTACTTTGTATAGTTTATGACAAAGGGCCTTTCTTTTAAAAAGTGTTATTTTATTTATTACTGTGTACGGTTTATAATTAAATATTGTTTTGTAGAATATATATTTTTGTTTTATTTTCTATAATATATTTTTATTTATTATTTTGTTTTGTAGAGTATATATTATAATTACTTCTTATTTTGGATAATATATATTATATTTACATGTTACTTTGTATAATATATTATAGTTACATATTATGATGGTGATACATACAATACTTGACTCAATATATTCATTTTATTCTTATGAGTTAGGTATTTAATTATTACTTTCACTAATTAATTAATTTACTCTATACGTGGACATCCTTCATAATCAATTAGTGTGTATACTATTGCAGTGCATCCGATGCATGCATCTGTAGCTACCATATGTATGACCCATACACATGCTAATACTCTTATTCTACCTGTAAAACTCTAATTCATAGAAAGCTAAGCTCAAAAAAGAAGTAAAGAAAGGAAAACCCTAGAAATTTTTCTTTTTTAAAATTCATATCATATATAATCTTATTCAAATAAATACTATAGTAATATTCAAGTGAGATATATTTTATTAATATCTTAGTTATGATTTTATTTATATTTATGTAACAATACAATGACACTGCATTAATTTCATTTGATTGGGTTAGTGCTTGTTTAGACCAGTGTTATTTTACATGTTAGTGAAGTCCTTTGTTGTATCTCGGACACACATATCAATTAATTTATACAAAAATATGAAACAATATTTTGTTACAAAATCAAACATAAGGATTAATCCTACGGTTAACTAAAGCTTCCATGTTGCTAAATGTAAGTGTTTTCGGCATTTATTTGGTGAACTGATGCATAATCATGACATCAGCTGAGTGGTTAGTAGAATTTAGTATGTTAACTTTCAACACTACAAGACAATGTTTTACTTTGACTAGATTTATGTTCAATATTGACATGCTTATTTTGAATTTTATTTTGCACCAGTGTTCCTATTCGTCTAAGAACTATACAAAATTAGAATCAATGAATATTGGTATTCATGATTCACAAATATCGTATGTGCATTAGTGATTTCACATTTGTGAATTAAACACTTATTATCAAATATTAATGAAGTGTATTTTAATTCATGTGAGGAAGATGTGTTGTGCAGAAGAACTTGTGTGTGGAGTAAGGAACAAAAACTTTCTTTTGCAATGTTCCACACTTCCACATACATTCCCCCTCCACACACTTCTTCGACACACATCCATCGTGCACAAAATTGTACATTAATCAATTAATTAATAGTTTTGGATTATTAAAGTTGGGGACATGAAAATTTTCATTTATGTGTATGTTGGGTGTGAAATAAGGGTGGGAAATTAGTTGTCCCCGCAACCCAATTACAATTTTGCACGTACGCTTTTTTTCTAGATTCTCTGAAATTGATTAAGTAATTCATTATATTGTATTAGCAATTCATTCCTAGTTTAACCAAGTTGGATAGCTATATGATATCAGTTTCTTATAAACTAAATCTAGATTAGTATACTTTTGATACATTTGTTTAATCAGGTCGCTTAAAAATTCCTTAGATTTTCCTTAACATTTCTTTGTATGCATTCAAAGCTATTAATTTTTTATTTAAGTCCAAACAAGAAGTCACATCCATTCCTATTAAAATATCCAAACCTATTGTTGTAAGAATCAATTTCCTTCTAAACCAATGTCCATTTATATTGTACTTTATTGATAACATTTGTCGTCTTTGACAGTATTGCATGTTTCTTGGAAGATATATTTCAGCACACTATGTTAAGAACTCGAAAAAAGGGTGACTATAGGGTATGATAAAATGGGGCAAATAGGATGCAAAAAAATGGTATTTTAAAACTAAATTCAAAATTGTAAAACTAATTTCATAGCTTGGCTCCATAGGGTAGAGAGCTCTTAAATTTTTAGTACGCGGAATAAGGGAGCACATTCTACATCTTCACATGCATTTCCCTTCAATACATTTCTTTTTCACGTTTCACAACTTTAGTTTTAACCGAGAGCTACATGGGGACCTTATTTTTCTATTAAGTCACGTTAGGCTAAAAACTAGCATTTTAACACTAATTTTCATTATTTTTATTTTCTAATTTTACTTTAGCTTTTAAATTTTTAGTGTGTGGAATAAAATATGTGTATATGAAGTATATTTGCAAGAGAACCTTTATTTCCCCCATTCCCACACATTTGTATACATTCCTACTCCACACACTGCAAAAGCTCATTTTTCACGTTTTTTTGACACATATTTTCATGTTCCACTGCAACATTTTGGTGAAATGTCACATAAAATCAACCAACCTATTCTGACATAGATCACCGCATATTAAATAATTAATTAAGGCTTAATCATACGATTACCAAAAGCTCTGCTACTGATAAATATGTCTTTTTGACATTTATTTGGAAAATTGAGGTCTAATAATGATATCATTTGTGTGCTTAATAAACTTTACTTTGAAGCAATGTGTAATTCTCACTGGTTCTAAACACATCAAGAAGGTGTAGAGGGCTCTGTAGCTAGTATCTATTGTAGAAGATTGAAATGATGTGTGAAAGATGGGTATGTATGCAGGATAACCTTTATTCCCCCACATTCGCACCTCCACAAAGATTCACCCTCTGCACACTTCTTCTACACATGCATAACATTAATTTTCACATTATTTGACAAACAAATTTTCCCATTTTGTGGCAAAATTCTGGCGAAATGTCCCATAAATGAGTCAATCAATTTCCAATATTTAAAACTAGCACATATTAATAAGGCTTAATCATATGATTAATCAAAGCGTCCATGCCCATAAATGTAATTGTTTTCAATATTTACTTGATGAATCAATGTGTAATCAATAGATCATTTGAGTTACTAATAGCATTTACTATAATTAAAAGCTTCGTTACTAGCTAATGTTTTACTTTGACTAGATTTGTGTTCAATATTTACATATTTCTTTTGATTTTTTCCTTTTTCACATATTTCCACGTCCGGAAATTTGTAGGAATTTCATTCTCTGTATACTTGTTGAATAAATTTCTACTTTTCACACTAATTATTTCCCATATGCTCTACTGTAATATTCCAAAATAAAAAATACAAGAATATAGAACATTTATATTGCTCCAAATAAGCAAAACAAGAATATAATACTAAACTTTGGAAAATGCCGGAAAAATGTTGCAACATTAAGACATTATAACCATGAGCAGAAAAAATTATGTCATATCATTATAAACAATAGAAAATAAAAAGTACACAGTGTTCCAAAAAATATGCACTCAAGCCAACAATAAGTGGCTGAAATACACTAACGAAAACAAGCACTCGAAATGTTGTGTTGTTGCTGCTGGAAATTGCTGCTAATAGGAATAAGAAACATGTGCGGGAGGCTTATGGAGTTCCCATAATGATCTGGTCATTTAACCATGGATTATACTAAAACAACCTAGAAAAACCCAGAAATGGTTTGGACAGATTTTAACTTTCGATTTTCAGCCCTTTTTGGGTTGCCAACTGCACCCCTGCTGGTTGAATTATGGACTCCTGCTGGGTAACTGCTGATATGGGGATGAATTTATGATATAAATTCTGCAATAGCACCCAATTATCTCAATACATGAAGGGTTGATCCCTTCTCTAGATTCTCAAGCTAGAAACTTGAGATCTAGCTCCTCCTTCCTCGGCTCAAGTTGTAGCTGCAAAATGCACAACTGCTGGAATGGACTATGCTGTCAAGGAGCATGAAGTTGTAGCCTGCTGCTAGGTGATGGAATGTAGCTCATGGCTGATGGAATTAATCTCTCTAAAGTGAGGGGATGATCCCTCGTAGGATTCCAAGATGAAATACTTTGAACTTCCTTCCTCCACTAGATCTACTGGTTGGAGTGCACAATTCTTAGAGGAACTGATGCTACATGGAGGTATAAACTGATGCTATGATGTCGGATATCAAAATTCTAATCCTCAAATATTGAAACGGAAGCACAAGGTGAAAGGATGAACCCTCCACCAGTTTCTTAGCTGAAATGCTAAGAACTACCTTCCTCCTCTCAAACAGTAAGACAGGAATGTGTAATTCCTGAAGCTGTATATGTAGAAGAGAGGGGTTGAATGTGGCACCAATTCTGGATGATGAATATCTTCTCAAAATAACCTTCCTAGAGTAGGCACTCGAAATCCCCCATGGGTAAGGGTGGGATTCCCGCTTGGGAACACCCGTGTGCTAAATAGCACAACAGAATTAGCTAAACATCTGAAGCATGCAAAGAATGTCAGATGACAATACAATATCAAATTCAAAACTTATTTTCTTTGCTACTCTCAACTTCATTATATGGTTTTGATCCTTCTCTAGCCTTGGCCGAGTTCATAATTGCACTACAGATTTGGCCATTAGTCTCCATGAAGACTGCGTTGTCTCTCCATTATCTCTACAATTAATCTCCACTACCTCCATCATGTGTGAATTTAATGCACCACTTCCTCCATCATTGCCTCATTAATGCTCTATGATCTTACTTTTATTCCTCCATTATCTCCATCATCTTCCTCGTTATCTCTCCATAATCTCCACTCTTCCTTCATTAACGAGACGCTCCACTACTCCATGATGTTGATCTACTATCTACTAACCCACATTCACCCAAAAAAGGTGGATTTTATTCATCTATGGGGTTTATGGGTCCCTCCACCCTTTTATTTACTTAATTAATTGAGGAAAGTAAGAACTCTAATATTCCAATTAACTGATGGAAAATTTGGAATATTACATTCCTCCCCACCAAAATGTTTCTTGTCCTTAAGTAACTGCAAAAGTGAATGCTACAACAATCCTCCTCCCTCCAAATGGAATTTTCATATGGAAGGCCTCCCCATATGATAAAATTTGTAATGAATGCCCAAATCCATAGTTTCCTCTCTAGAATATCTAGAAAGCCTTCCAACTATATAGATAAATGCCTCTCCTCATCAATGAACCTCCAAGTGGCAACCATCTGTTGTTCCAGGGCCTCTTCTCTACATGAGACATATGAAGTGAAGTGGTTCGTCCCCCCAAAGGGAAGTCCCAACTTATGAACTATCTCTCCAACCCATGCTACATGGAGTAGGATGTACCTATCCGTGCTCCCATCATTGGCCCTTCTTGCTCCAAGCATCATCTCAACACTGTGAAAAATAGGAAACAAAGACATATGGGTTGACATGTTAAATATCAAACCATAATATCTCAATAAAAACCACCACAACAATTCTTCTTTCTGCCATAGCAACCCATCATGATACCAAGTATGGTGGCCATACTCTCCTAATAGACTCCAACGCAATAAGGCATGTTGTTTCCATCCCCCCTCCTCCTCATGTAAGGTATGGGAGAAAGTCAGGCCATAATCTCCCAAGAGTAACCAAAGTAGCAATGACTCTTTCTGTAACCTCACATCACCATCATGCAAGCCATGGAGCAACAACATACTAATGGACATGTAGAATGTCAGATCAGCCCAACATAACCAAGCTCTGTGCTAACACATCATGTGAGTGCCATGCAATGTCCCAAACAATAACAAACTCATTAACATAGCATATGTCATGTGATGGCAAAACCAACATAGCCATGCCTCCTGCTGCAGCATCACACTAGTAATATACAAGGCATAGATCATACACATGTGAGATGTTGGGTAGTAACCTTACTCTCCCAAAAGTAACCAACGCAACCATGCTTCCTTTTTCCCTGTGTCATATATATAGAAGTAGCTCACCAACCACTTTCTCATCATCCTCACCCATGCATCCAACTATGGGTGATGACACAAATCATGCTGCAAATTGGTATCCACCTAATGGAGAATACCATCCTCCCCAATCTGATGATCTTTGCACTCCATGATATGTTGAAGTGCATCCTCCTTGAGGTTACTCCATGAGAACCTCTCATCGATGACCCAGTAGAATCCATAAGATTATGAATATGATGTAGGTAGAAACTTCTCTTTGAGCTGTGAGATGCTCATCAAGAAGGCCTCATCATGATAATGGAAAATGATATCTGTCATAAGATGTCTACCAACTATCATCTATCCCTCTAATGCTTCATGAGTGAAGAGGCCATCAGAATGTTCCAAGAATAGTTGGGCCCCCGACTCATAATTTCTCTAGAGTGATAGCGTTGTTGATATCCATGATGGTGCATCTACTGTCTCATGGCCATACTTAATGTTAAACACATAGTTCTACATTGGATTATTTAGGATTATTCTCATCCTATCATCCAAAACTCTACACTCCAACCTAAAGTGTTGTGTGCAGCTCAACAATGAAAAACCAGGATGGCTATACATCTCCTCCTTGACCAAGTAAAGGGTCCTCTGCGCATTGATAATTTTCTGCTCCAAATCAGAAAGGTGCTTTAATCCTTGGTTATGAAATTTCCCTAATGGTGTGTCCCCAGAAATCTCAATTTGAGGTACTGAAATAAGATGGGATGGATATGTTTGCAAACCTTGGATCAAATGAATCTTGGGAACATGTTGAATAGCTAAAATAGTTCCTCCAATCAGTGAAATGGCTTCTCAAACTATTGATAATGATGATGTCTGCTCCTGTTTTACTATACCAGCGTTTCTATCTGCCTCCTCCTCCTCATGCATCTCCTGAATCATGTATGGGACTCCCAATGTCAAGATCTCGAGACTATATTGCAAAAATGAAAGTGCTCCTCCTCCTGATGCAAGTACTTTTGCAGCTGGTGGTGGTGTCAGTTGCTCCTTTTCTAGAGTGAAAATGATGCCATATTCCTTTTTCTCCTCATGTAATTTATCATCAGTGATGGGAAATGTATCTATTGAAAGTGTCTATCATATTTTTCTATCAAACTTCTTGATTACCCTTTGAGTGAAATATGCGTAATCAGTCACACTTGCATGCTTCATATGGTTGAATCACCAATTATTTTCTTCACCCTCAAGGTGCAGAGCTACAATTTCAACATCCTCTCCTTCCACTACTAGATGTTGATGGAAGAATGCATCTAAATTCCTCATCCAAGCTCTTGCCATGCTTGTGGATGACCCATCAAAATTAGGTAAGAATAATCTATTATTTATGTGCCTTTTTCTTCTATTGCAAGTGTCAGGTCTCTGGTTATCTTTGATCTGAAAGAACTATTGGAGAGTTAGATTCTCCTTGAATTCTCTAGATTGATATTTGTACTTTGTAAGATAATTACTCAGAGTCTCATGCTCTAAGTATCCCCCATCTCCATGCCATTCATCTCCTTCTGCAATGAAAGTGGACATAGTAAAGTGTTGTAGAGCTTTTTGTAATGCCAGTTGTTTATGATACTGATAGGAAGTGCTTGTACCTTCTTGATTTTGAAACCCTCTTGAGGTTTCTCTTTTCCTTCCCCTTCTCATTTCTTTCATCTTTGTGGAGATATCCTACATAGATCCGAAGAGAAGAGTGGCGGAACTTAATCCTTATACCACTGAAGACTTCTTCTTTTTCTGCTTCTTCTTCTTATTCTTCTGATGTCATGGAGTGTCCAAAATTTGAGCTAACGATCATGTTCTGATACCACTGTAATATTCCAAAATGGAAAATACATGAATATAGAACATCTATAGCATTCAAAATAACCAAAATAGAAATATAATACTAAAATGTGGAAAATGATGGAAATATGCTGCAACATCAAGACATTATAACCATGACCAGAAAAAACTGAGTCATATCATTATTAACAACATCAAATATAAATTACACAATGTGCCAAAGAAGATGTACTCAAGCCAACAAGAAGTGGTTGAAATACACTAATGAAAAATAGCACTGGAGATGTTGTGCTGCTATTGCTGCTGCTGCTCGAAACTACTTCTAGTAGGAAGAAGAACCATGTGTGGGAGGCTTCTGGAGTGATCATAATGATCTGGTATTTTAACCACAGATTCTACTAAAAAAAACCAGCAAACCCCAGAAATGGTTTGGCTAGATTTTAAATTTGGATTTTCGGCCCTTTTTGGGTAGCCAACTACACCCCTGCTGGATGAATTACGCACTCCTCATGGGTAAATGTTGAGATGGGTCTGAATTTATGATCTAACTGGTGCAATAGTATCCAATCATCTCAATACATGAAGGGTTAATCCCTTCTCTGGATTCTCAGTCTAGAAACTTGAGATCTAACTCCTTCCTCGGTTGAAGTTGCAGTTGGAAACTACACAATTGCTGGAATGGACTGCACTGTCAAGGAGGTTGAAGATGTAGCCTACTACTAGGTGATGGAATATATATCATAGCTGATGGAAATAATCTCTCCAGACTTAGGGGATGATCCCTCATAGGATTCCAAGCTAAAATACTTGAAACTTCCTTCCTCCACTAGATCTACCTGACTGGACTGTGCAATTCCTGGATGAAATACTGCTGCATGGAGGTATAAACTGATGGAATGATTTTGGACATCAAAATACTACTCCTGGAATATTGAAAGGAAGCAAAAAGTGAAAGGATGAACCCTCCACCAGTTTCTTAGCTGAAATGCTAAGAACTACCTTCCTCCTCTCAAACCCTAAGATATGAATGTGTAATTCATAAAGTTGTATATGCAAAAGAGAGGGGTTGAATGTGCCACCAATTTTGGATGATGAATAGCAGCTCAAGATAACCTTCCTACAGTAGTCAGTCAAAGTCCCCAGTGGGTAAGGGTGGGATTCCTTTTCGGGAACACCTGTATGCTAAACAACAGAGCAGACATATCTAAACAACTGAAGCATGGAAAGAATGTCAAACTAAAATACAATATCAAATTCCAAACTGCTTTTTCTTTGTTTCTCTATCTTCCTTATATGGTTGTAAGACTTCCCTAGCCTTAGGCCACCTCATAACTGTGCTACACATGTGGCCACTAGTCTCCATGAAGACTTTGTTGTCTCTCCATGATCTCCATGATCTCTGCAATTAATCTCCACTCCCTTCATCATGTGTGAATTTGATGGAAAACTACCTCCATCACTTCATCATTAATGCTCTATGATCTTAATTTTATTCCTCCACTGTCTCCATCATCTTCCTCATTATCTCTTCATAATCTCCACTCTTCCTTCATTAATGAGTTGCTCCACTAGTCCATGATGTTGATCTACCATCTACTAACCCACATTTAGACAAAAAAAGTGGATTTTATTCATCTATGGGGTTTATGGGTCCCTCCAACCTTTTATTTACTTAATTAATTGAGGAAAGTAATAACTCTAATATTCCAATTAACTGATGGAAAATTGGTAATAGTACATCTACTCTAGATGATTTCTTTCTAGAATTTTTTTTTCGTGCACTATAGTACAAAATGATACCAATAGTTTCTATGCCACCTGTTGTCATTAAAATAATTTTGTGGCATAATATTAATAATTTTTTTATGACTTTTTATAATTTAAAAATTATGTTTGGAATTCCATTCTTTTCGTCCATATTCATCCATGTGATATGTTTCTTTTAGCATGTTTTAAAATACATGGATTTTATGAAAATGTTTTGTGGCTAGGTTCTCCAATCCTATAATTGGAAAAACAAACTTCATAATCACTTTATCCATACACATAGTCACATGCATTGGTTCTCTAACGGCACAAATAATAAGTTCCTCCAATTATATAATTATCATGAATTTCTGCTCTATGTTTTTGTTGTAAGTGCGTAAATTATAATATGCATTAATTATTTCCAATATATAAAATCTCATGAGTTTTTTTAAATCTTGTCTTGTCATTTATGAAAAAATATTACATTCTTGAGAAAAAATTAACAAAATTTTACCGACCCCACTCATATTAGATTAATTGGGAATTTTTTTTTTCTTATTTTTTTGGTGTGAGAATATTGGGTTTTCATTTATACAAAAAGATTGTAATGATGTTATCGAACTGAATATTACCAGATTTATTGACCAATAGGTAATTATCAGAAAAAACATTACAAATTTTCAAAAAACAGACACTGCACATAACGAAAAGGAAGATAGAATCACAAAAATTTAAGGATCAATACACAACTAGGAGTCGATAATTGTCAGGGGTAGTTACCAAAAATGATTCTATAGTCCTGAAAAAGGTGATCACGGAGGCTGAAATACACAGTGTACGTGTTTCTCCATGTGAGTCAATCTGCCTTCAAAATAGTCAAGTTTTTCCTATAGGTTCCACCAACCCCTTTGCAGACTCACTGATCTATCCTAAATTTGTTATTCGCCGCATTGGAGATCACTCATGAACAAGATGATAATATTATGGTCATTGTGTCTCTCTCTCATGAGTTGTTCCACATGAATCATGTGATATTTGAGCTAGTTGTAAATTATTTTTTATTAGAAGAAGGCTCATTAAAATTATTTGTATCAATAGGGTTGGAGTCTATAGCCTCACCCTGACCAATTATTTCTAGGTGACATTGACTTGAATCCCCTCTCTCACCACCCCATCACCTTATCCTACCTCAATGACATGTCATATCGTATTTCACAAGGAAACAAAAATACTCAAATACAAGGAAGTTGTAAATGGGCTAAAGTAGCATATTGTTAAACCTAAAAAAAACATCAACCCACCTAGTCTTGTAGTGTAATGAACCAGGAAATAGTCCCAAAATAAAATATATAAATGAATAATCAGAAACTATAAGAGAAAAGATAAAAAACCCTTAAGAAGCTAGCTAGAACAGAGATACAAAATCATAAATCTAGTCTCTTAGAACTTGCTACTTAGACTGGACATCCAAAACCTAAATGAGAATAGAAAGACACAAATTTATATACCACCCTATATTAACAAATAATGGTTAAAATACCAAATTAAAAACATGAAATACAACAACAGTAATCAAATGACACCATACCATAGAAGTGATCCACCTTACCTTGTTATCGAACTAAGAATCCGGAAGAGGTTGTTGCACACTTCTCTACATGCTCTTTGATAAATAGAATAATAACATCTTATCATACTTATCAAATAAATAGTGTTTAATTTACATGCGTAACTTGTATCTATATACATCTTTTTAATTTGTTGGCTACACCCTACATCAATATAGATCACCACTAATTTAGTGGTTGTTGTACTCCGAGTGAAAAATATCATGTTTCCCATTTTTCGATAAACCAAAAATAATTTCTTGATTTAATTTCCATAATTCTCATATGCTTCAAAACAATTTAAAATAGGAAATAGAATAATTCAAGTGATTAGTAGCTCTAGATAATCTGACAGTGGCTATGATTATTGTTATGATTTATTTGCAAATATTATAAATATAATAATGGAAGATTTATTTGCAAAGGTCTACTATTCTTGCACATTATATAGGAACACAATTGCATTTATGCTACCTTCCTCGAACTCTTCTCTCTAACACAAATTCTACTTTTAACTGTCAAAAACTTGATCAAGACTCACACTATTTCATTTTGAAGTAAATGGACAATCCACAACGTTAACAAATTGAACTATAATAAGAATAAGGGATGTGTGTCGAAAAAAAAATGTATAGAAGAGGATTCATGTGCAAGAGAATGTTATGAAACCATCTCCCAAAATAGAAGAGAAGAGAGATCAATACCTTATAATAAGCCACTTCAAGGGGGAAACCTCCTTTAAATTACATAAATGAATAATTCTTGGATGATACAAATGTAAAAAACTTATTTCTATATATAGGAGTCCATGGGTTTGCAATATAATCCTAGCCGACTAAAGAATAATAATATAAGGGCACAACAATAACAATATGGGGGCTACAGGGGTATAACAATAACAATAAGGGGGCTATAGTAACAACAATAAGGGACTACACTAGTAATATGGAGACCCAACATGCCCCTATCCTTCAAAAATGTGTTGTCCTCAACGCTTGAGTAGCTCTGGATGTTTTTGTATAAAATTCTCATCCTCCGACATTGAATACTTAGTAGGTAAGCTCTTCCACTTGATGAGATACTCTGAAATTTATCGATTTTGTAGCTGTCGAGTTATTGTTTCCATGACTTATTCACGTCTCAATATGATTTTTCTTTCCTCATAAAGTTCTAGAAATATTTTTTTAACTATAAATTTGTCACCTATAACCTGATTTAATCATGAAACATGAAAAACTGGGTGCACTCGAGAAGAAGAAGGAAGCTCCAATTTGTATGCCATAGTACCAATATTTTGGAACACCTTGTATGAACCATAGTACTTTCGAGATAATTTATTATCTTTCTTAGCTTGCTTGAGGGACATTTTTTTGTATGGTTGTAGCCGTAAAAATACCGAGTCTCCTACATTAGAAATTCTATCACTACGATGTTGATCTGTCTGTTTTTTCATTCAATTTTGTGCCAAATTTAGGTTATCCTTTAAGAGTTGGAGAACTTGTTGTTGATGTTTAATGTGATATTCCACTACTTGAACCTTATAATTTTCTCTTAAATATGATGTGATGGACGGTGGATGATATCCATAAAGTTCCATAAATGGGTTCATTTTTGTTGCAGTATGGAAGGAAGTGTTATACCACCATTCAGCAAGAGGTGACAACTTGACCCATTGTGTTTGTTTATCATATACAAAACAACAAAGATGTCTTTCCAAATATTTTTTTTTGAGATTAAACAAGACGATGACCTTAGTGAAAATGAGTCACCTTCACTAAGCAGGCCCGCAGGCTATTTTTGGCGCAAGTCTATTTTTAGACTACGTCTATTTTTAGACATGGTGATCATATTTCAGAACTTGGAGGATTCTATTTGTGGATGCTTGGTAAAGTTGGAAAAATAGATGAAATTATATCTTTAGAATATTGGGCGAAGTCTATTTATAGATCATCGATCTAAAAATAGAAGTGACGATTAATATTAGCTCTTAATAATAATCTGACAATAAACAACAACTTATTTTCTTTGAGCACTTAATTTTAGTGCATAGATTTGGAAAATCAGTGGGCTAAAGGAATTACGCAATTACTAGGGTTTACTAGTGGTTCATGCATGGAGGACTCAGTGAGAGCTGAAGTGGAAAAGTTATGTCAGAGTTGGAAAAGTAGTTCATGGAGTTGTTATTCAATTTAACTCAGTTATTGGAGTTAAACTCAGTTGAGCTAGTTGTATCTAGTATAATTGAATGATACACTAGTGAGAGTGGATTGAATTAATTATTTAATCAATTCAAAAATAATAACTCATTAATCAACTGAACAAATACAACAGTTAACTACAGTGCATGTCAGTTCCAGTGGAGACCCAGTGGAGAGATAGGTGAAAGGGCAAGATGGACTATCTCTTGTGACTCTAGTGATGAATTGATTGTGCCACGCACACATTCGAGTTTCCAATGACAATTGTGCAGTCAAGGAAAGGGTAATTCTAATTCGTTCAAAGCTATTATTTAGCAGGGATTACGCAGTAGAGGCAGGCTAGCAGGTGGCAAGAAATCAGTGCATGGATTTGTAGATTTCTTCTGATTAGTGTGTGACGATTGATTTTACTGAGAGCTTGATGTACTGAGCTTGGTATGAGATTGTTACATGATCTCCATGATACATAATATATGATAGTTGGGGTTTTCAGCTTTAGGATTTCCCGTTAAACAACCGTGTTATGTGCGATTGTTTTTATTGCTTCATGTGTTTGCAATTGAATGTTTAATTTCTACAAAAGATTATCAGTGGAAGGATTCTGTATTTATAAAGAGGATAAAATATTGTTAGATAAGGAGAATATGGATATATACATGCATCTTGTATATAGTTTCTACATGGTATCAGAGCAGTGTTAAATCTTGAAGATTGCAATAGTGAATAACTGCTGAGTTTTTGCTGGTGGAAAATTCTAATTTGCTGCAGAAAATTCTTGGTGCGACAATTGAGTATACATTGAAATGTATTTCAATGGGTTGCAATTGTTGTATGCCCTTGATGAGAGCTAGAATTACATAGCCTGGAAGGAAAGGATGGAGGCAGCTCTAGAAGATAATGGACTGAAGGAGTTCATCGATAGCGATGTTCCTAAGCCGGGATCTAGCGATGCTGCATTACTTGACACGTGGCAAAAGAAGATAGCAAAGACAAGAAGAATTATGTTGGAAGGTGTGAAGGACCATATTATGTCCAGCCTTCATGGGAAAGCCACCTCATTTGCAATGTGGAAGGCTTTAAAATATTTGTTCCAAAGCAGCAGTGACCAGAGGAAGTTGGCGCTGAAAGATAAGCTCAGAAAAAAAAAATGGAGAAGGGCGACAGTATTCCAAAATATCTCATGAAGTTTGTCCACTATAGTGATGAAATGGGAATTGTGATGATTAATGTTGATGATGAAGACTTGGTGAGCTTGGCTCTCCTTGGACTTTTGAAGAGTTGGCATAGCTATGAAGACTCTGTCAATGGATAGGAGAAACTGTCAGGATGGGAGCGACTTTGGTTGGATCTTGTACAAGAGGAGATAAGGAAAGGTACCAGGGATGGCTCTTCATCGAAGAATGAATATGAAGAGAATTGCGATTTGGTTGCCAAAGAAAGGAAAGAGAAGGAGAAGAAATTTCCTTCAAAATCCAATGCTAAAGGCAAGAAGCATGATTTTCCCAAGGTGAAGTGTTTTCACTATCATGAACATGGGCATTTCGCCACTAACTCCCCACATAATAAGAAGAACAAGAAGGCTACTAGAGCTGTAGCTGGAAAGACCTTAGCCTTGAAATTTGAACTTGATTTCTCTTTGATTGCATGCTTGGTTTCAAACTATATGGGATCAGTGTGGTATCTTGACAGTGGTGCGTCTTTCCATATGACAGGAGACAAGGAGTTGTTTAGTGACTTGGAGGAGAAGGACCTTCAAATGCATATAGAGATGGATGATGATGGTCGATACAGTACGACCAGAACTGGCACCATTACCTTTGAGAGGGAGTCCTGTAATCCATTCTTGTTGAAGGATGTTATGCATGTTCCAGGTCTGAAGAAGAACTTGGTCTCAGTCGCAATGCTGGAAGAAAAAGGTTATGATGTTGTTTTCAGTGAGGGAAAGGCCTTCCTTCGACATAAAAAAATGGGTCAAACCAAGAGGATAGGGATTCGAGTTAAAAATATCTACAAGCTAGAGGTAGATGTCTATGCTACAATGATGGGAAAAGCAGAAGAAGTGGTGAGCCGGGATGAGGGCGAATTATGGCACATGAGATTGGGCCATCTTCACCATGGAACTTTGAAGATTTTGTAGCAGATTTCTACTGGACCTCCCAAGGGTACCCTTGCACACTGAGATCAGTGCAAGGGATGTACTATGGGTAAGTTTGTGAAGACCACCTTTCATGAGAAGGAGAACTATGCTTTGGTGATCCTGGAGTGAATTCACATAGATGTGTGTGGACCTTTCTCGGTTGCTTGAACAACAAAACACATGTATTGTGTTATATTTGTTGATTATTCTCGTAGATGATGGATATTCTTCATGAAGAAGAAGAGAGAAACATTATCAAAGTTCTGTGAGTTTAAAGCATTGGTGGAGAAGGAGTCGGGGAAGCAAGTGAAAGCTCTACAGAGCGATAATGGTCGTGAATAAATCTTTGGTGAATTCAAATAATTTTGTACCAAAGAAGGAATTCGAAGAGAGCTCATAGTGCCTCATAACCCACAACAGAATGGGGTTGCTGAGAGGAATAATAGAATGATCGTGGGTGTTACACGAGTGATGCTGCATGACCAGGGCCTACCGATGCAGTTGTGGGTGGAAGCATGCAGCACTGTGGTTTATGTGAAAAATCGTTGTCCTGATAGAGTACATGGCATGAGTACACCTGAAGAATATTTTGCTGGTAAGAAGCATGATATTTCTCATTTGAAGATTTTTGGCTCATATTTTTAAATTCATGTGACAAAGGGCACCAGGAAGAAGCCGGAGTTGACTGCAGAAGTTGGGATATTTGTGGGGTACACAGAAACACCCCATAATTATCGTGTGTATTTTCCAGATAGTCGGATGACTGTGGTGCGACGGGATATAAAATTCAATGAGGTGAAAGCCATGAAGTTGTTGCTTGAGAGTGAGCTACACTTGCATGCAGAAGAGAAATTCGTGTTTGCAAAGATGAGCCTCTATATGTGGATCAACCACGGGAGGAGATTCATGTAATAGAGGAGTCCACTCATGCAGGACCAAACATCAGACAAGGCATAAAGCGTACCATAGAAGCTGATAGACTGAAGCTTGATGTGGTACAGAATGTAGGAGTCCCTACATCACAACGTAGACAGAGATAGTCACCTAACCGATTTACTAGATACATGGCTCTTATGAGCAAGTGTATCATGATAGAGCCATCTTATTTTGAAGAAGCAGTGCAGGAGCCCACATGGGTAGATGCCATGGTGGAGGAGTATGACTCCATTCTCAGAAACAATTCCTGGGAGATTTTTCCAAGGCCGGTGGGTAAATCAGTTGTAGGATCAAGATGGATCTACAAGGTAAATAAAGCTGCTGAAGGGAGCGTAGAGAATTATAAGGCAAGATTTGTTGCCCGGGGCTTCTCACAGATCGAGGGGATTGATTATGAAGAAACCTTTGCACCTGTCACAAAATATTCTTCCGTAAGGACCATCCTTTCTCTCTTATCGTAGATGGGTTGGCACATTCATCGGATGGATGTGAAGACTGTGTTCCTTAATGGGATCATTGAGGAAGAAGTGTAAATTGAGCGGCCTGAAGGATTTGAGATCTTCAGCAGCGAGTCGCATGTGTGCAGGCTCAAAAGAGCATTGTATGGACTAAATCAAGCACCTCATGCTTGGTACACATGGATCGATAGCTATTTCACTAGACTTGGCTTCACCAAGAGTGAGGTGGATGCAAACCTGTACCAAATTGTGGTGGAGGGTAAGCTTTTAATCATTATTCTTTATGTTGATGATTTAATACTAACAGTGATGAGTAGTTGATTGTGTAATTCTCAAACAAAGCAAGAGTGTTTCCGATACAAAGTGTTTGGGTTGCCACCAACCAAAAAGGAGCTTGTAGAAAAGGTGAAGCCCGAAATGAAGCTCTTCTTGTATGATTTTAACCTTAGACAAATGTATGGTATCTACAAGACAGCGTCTGCTGGAGGAATGAATTTGGAACCAAATGCTTTCCGAAGTTGTAAAAGGCCACTCCCAACACAAGTAATCTTTTTATACATGAAAAGGGTGCATCAAGCTTGTGAAGTTTGTATTCATGTTGAATGGAAAAGTTTGACACCCACTTTGCAAGAAGATGTTAATAATAATGCAGCTAATGAGAATGTAAAAGAAGAGGATGTTGAAAGCTCTAGAGTCATTGAATTCATTGCTAGTATTCAGAGGAGAGCCACTACCTCATCAAATTCACCTCCTCAAGAAGGCGACAACGATGAATGTTCAAGGTATTGCCTCTAATCAAATTGCTTTTGATTATGATAAATATGGTAAATATTCACATAATATTTGGAAAAGAACTTGCATGTTCCTTTTGTGGTTTGAATAATCATAATGTTAATAGATGTTGGAAGAAGATATCCATGCATGTATGAAAATTTCTAAATAAATGAGGCAAAAGGTCCAAGGCCCATTGGACAAGGAAAATGATGTTGAAAATAAGTTGCAATTGTTTATTACTCATTTCCATAAGAAAAGTCACCTTGTAGACAAGTGTTGGACTTTGTATCTCTCTAATTAAAAAGAAAAGGCATCTTCACTGATCATTAATTATTACTGGAGAAAACTCCTCATGTATATCAATATGGTTGACAATATGTAATTTTTGTTTGTGGATGATCGTTTAGAGTTACATTGATTTATTTTTTAATACACTTATTGGAAGATTTGGGTCCCAAGCGCAGATATGTGATGAAGTTATAGTGAATAAAATTAAAGCAATGGGTTGGACTAGAATTTCCTAGAGAGTTCCTTTATGACAAGGGTAACCTAAACAAGAACTTTTATAGGAGAAGTTGGTAAAGATTTGTTAGGTGAGGTGAATTATGGTTACTATTTCTTTAAATACTTTCTCATTTAGTTACAATCGACCTATGAAGAGATAAATTATTATTGGCTATATAGAGTACCTTTTAAATTGTGATGACCTTCTAAATTATCACTTTGGGTCCCTACATAGATGAAATAAATGCATAAAGTATCTCTTAAGAATGGATTTTTTGAATTTTCCTTATTTAACATTTGTGACATCATCATCATCATCATCATCATCATGAAACTTGGATACTAATGTAGAGAACTGTGTCTAAATCTTTAGCATTTAGGAAATTTGAATATTTACATATTTTACTATTGGATACATTTAATTATGCAATCCTTATGGTATGAACTACTAAATACTATATACAATAATTAGGATCCCAACTAACAAGCACATGCCTTTAATTTTAAAAAAGTTTTACATATCAAAAATATTAACAAATTAGGGATTTAGAAATTTTATAACTATACCCGAGCCAGAAACTTAAAAACTACCATACATGAATTTTAAAAAAATATAATAAAAAAATTGATGAAAAAAATAGATATTGATTACTTTAATCAATAAAAATCTGCACTCAAATGATTTCAACATAAAACTTATTAATTAAAAATTCATCAAAACAAAATTAATCAAAATATAAAATAAGCCTATGCATCCATTTTACATTTGTGACTTTAATCAAGACTGTAGACCTATATAAATTTGTTACTTTAATCAAAACTTACACCTAAAATGATTTGGAAATAAATTGTTCGTTAAAAATTCATCCCAAAAATATATCGAACTATGAAATTAAACGTTATACCTCTTCTTAGTAACCTTTCATTAAATTCTAATTTTTTATTAATTAAAATTTTAAAATAAAAATTTATTATTTTACAGATTTTAATTTACAAAATAATAACATTAATTAAATAAATTTAAGTTAGTTTTTTTATTTTACTGGTTGTGAAAAGTTAATGTTTTGTCTAATGTTGATCATGTCGTTCGGATAAGCAATATTGACTTTGTGTCGTGCAACTAGCTACTTTTGGTTTCAGAAAATTGAACATTTGTGCATTAATAGTAGAGTAAGGAAATGGTGATGAGGCCATCCTATACAGTGACTAGTGATTCAGTTGATGTTTTCATGGAATTTTCTTCTCTTCATGTCCAACGGACACCCACAAGACTTCTATAGCCTTCAGAATAAGCCCCATGTTAAACATGCATGCAAAACGAAGAGAACTAATTCCCTTTTATGTCCAAAATGTTTCTAATCATCCTAATATGAGGGATGAAAATAGATCCTCTTTAATAAAATTCAAGTTGATAGCATTTAATGTATTTATATTTCCCATTTACAAATCACTTAATCCAAAACCTAATGTCTTCCAGATGAAAGATTTTGACTTCTATTGGAGCATTCTAAACATAGTGTCCATGGGGTTTGGATATTCATACAATTTTTTAAGTTAGGAATTTAAATGCTTGAAGGAAATCAAATTATTTCCTTTAGTATTACAAATTAGAACTTTCCTCCAAAGTTCCTCGGGATTTGGCTTAGATAGGTGTAACAATTTCTCTTGATTTTTATTTATATAGTACATTTTCTTCTTTTTAATACGAGCTTTGTATGTATTTATTTTATCAATATTTAAAGTTTGTTAATGGCATCCCTTATTTCTTTTCTAGCAATTTTACAATCATTATCATAGCAAGGTTCATTGCTTCATTTTTCATTTACATGAGACTTCAATAGAGAACTTGTTCATGAAAGTAGATATGGTTGTAGTAAATTTATGATAAAGTTTTTTCTATTATCCTTATAGGTTAGGAGATGTAAATCTCTATTTAAATCCTTTTAGAAAATATCAATTTGAATTTTATCGAAAAGTAGGTGCCTTCCATTCACACAATTCTCTTGCATGGGGTTTTTTTGCATAACAAAGTTTAGAGTTAAGGTTGATGATATATGATCAAAGTTAGGCCATGGCCTTTTAAGAGGTAAAAAGTTACTATTTGGTTAGAAATAGGGGTTTCAGATATGACATAATCCACAAAACTACTAGGCCCATGGCACAAGTCATTTGGCAAAGAAAATGACATTATACCTAATTATGGGAGGCAAGATAGTAAAAAAATGGCATTATAGTGAGCATTAGTTTCAAAAAACTATAGTATGTAATTAAATGGTATGTAAATTACCATATTGCCAAGAATTAACAATACACATAACACATGAATTCATGTAGAAATTTACAAAAAACAAGATATCTAAACTTTGAGAAGTTTCAATCAAACATCACATAAAATAACATGTGAATTCCATGAATGAGCATGATGATAAGAATTAATATGGTTCTATTTAGGAATCTAACATTTTTTTTAAGTGTGGAGATATTTGCGGCTAGAAATAAGCAATAAAACTTGAATAAATTGCAAACATCAAGGACAAGTATAAGTTCCAAGAACCTAGAGCAATGTTGAATACAAAGAATATTAGCATGCAATCAAGATCAAGAAAAATGAGATTAAGAGTTGAAGTGTCTAGACAAGAAAGGTGAAGATGAAGCTTCACTAACGAATGAACAAGCATGGACCCTTTAGCAAGAAGACAAAATGAAAGCTTAGTTATCAAGTTATTTTATATACCATTATAAGTGTAGCTAAGATTGAGACCAACAGAGGTATCTTATTCATGTTGTGCTTTGATTCATTTCTCCAATAGGGGTATCTTATTCATGTTGTGCTTTGATTCATTTCTCCTTTAAGAGAGGAACTTGAACTTGGAATTAATGAAGAAATATAGAGTATTGTAGAATGTATTATTAGATGTTTTTTGAGATTATGGTGTCTCACTCAAGTTGTGATATTTATTTAAGATGCAAATATTATTTATGAGGAAGTTGTTCCAACTCCTCAATAGATTTGTAAAACCTTAAATGTATGTGCTTTCTTGTTAATAAATGTTCACTTTCTCCATTTTTTGTCTCTCCTAAATTTTAGTTTTTTCATTTTCTCCATTTTTTGTCTCCTAAATTTTAGTTTTTTCTCCATTTTCTGTCTGTCTTAAATTTTAGTTTTTTTCTCCATTTTGTGTCTCTCCTAAATTTTGGTTTTTTCTCCATTTTTTGTCTGTCCTAAATTTTAGTTTTTTTTCTCCATTTTGTGTCTGTCCTAAATTTTTAGTTTTTTCTCCATTTTCTGTCTGTTCTAAATTTTAGTTTTTTTCTCCATTTTGTGTCTCTCCTAAATTTTAGTTTTTTCATTTTCTCCATTTTCTCTCTCCTAAATTTTGTTTTTTTTAATGATTTAAATGAATTTTCAAATACATAAATAGATCTAGAAAACCTTTTAAATACTTAAACTTTACAAATTAAACTATTTAAACTTTAATTTATGATTATTATAAATCTCTACTAAATTTTGATAAAATCTACTAAATTTTAAACTTTAAACAGAATTCACCAATTTTAAACTTTAAACAAAATTCGCCAAAGAAAAATTCTTTTCCTTTTTGCTGATTTTAGACTTTAAACACAATTCAACAAGGAAAAATTCGTTTTCCTTTCCTTTTACTTTTGCTGCTAGAGATATTGAACAAACTCCACTTAGGAAAAAAAAACATTTTTATTTTTTTCTTTTCCTTTTTGCTGTGAGAGATATTGAACAAATCCATTGAGGAAAAAATCATTTTCTTTTCCTTTTTTATGTGAAAGATATTCATCAAACTCCAGTTAAGAAAAAATCATTTTGTTTTCCTTTTTGCTGTGAGAGATATTAAGCAAAATCCACTGAGGAAAAATTCATTTTCTTTTCCTCTTTGCTGTGAGAGACATTTCATTGAAATTCACCTCACACTGTCCATGCAATGTCGAAGTTACCGGCTACTAAAAGCAGAAAAAAGCTTTGCAAAGCAAATTGTCAGTGACATATGTTAATGAAAAACTCAAAAACACCTAACAAGGTCAGCAATGCTGCTGTAATACGCGTGAATAATGACAGTGATATCTATAGAAACAATAGACATTATGGAACACTCAGCTATATGGAAATTTTGATAAACAAATATGGAAGTAAAAAAATATTCTGTAATAGGATTTGTATTATGCTCGTTTGCAGATGCAATTCAATCTCACACTGTGGCCATAAAATCTTAACTCCAACAGAAACCAGGAAACAAAAAGGAAGGGCCATCCTTTACCATCTTGAAAGCACTGCTTTACATATACATAAGTCAAGATTACAAAACAAAATCCTAAATTAAAAATAACTTTTGACTGCTAAATTTATGAAAACATATATACTCTATACATATCCTTGTTATTCATTATGCAATTACAGTGATTAGTATCCCAACCATTTCAACCTTTTTAAGCATGATGATGTTCATATTGGTTACCTAATTAAAAATAAAACATACATTGTGGTTTTGGTAGAACATACCCGATGAAAGCACACGCTGACGAGAGGAGCAGCAGTGCTGAAGGGAGCAACCAGAATGCGCGAACAGTAGTAACGCTGAAGGGAGTAGCCAGAAACACAAATTCGTGGGAATAATGAAACAGGTAAAAGAACAGTCTTCGCGGGTGATTTATTTATAGGAATTAGTTCGGTCGAACTATTTTAAAAGTAAAAGTTCAGCCGAACTCATAGTTCGGCCGAACTTTTGTTAAGATTTCAGTCGAACTTTTGTTGTCGGTTTTCCAATCTCTGGCAAAAATTCTGTTTTCCCGCACTATCTGTGCGTCGTCAATCTTAACGGAATCAAGAGTTCGGCCGAAATATTGCCGAAAAAAAGTTTTCGGCCCCCGATTCTCACAAAAGTGTAACCCAGCTTCACGTTTCCGCCCGATTGCAAATGTACCTTATTGACGAGTTACCAATGAGGTATGATTTGAGTTTATTTCAATTTTTTTTGAGTGTAATGGGAATTATGTGCTTTGTACAGGAAATCATGGAATACTTGGTTTTTATGGTTGAAAATGATTGCAACCATTAGCAGAAACAACAAAATGAATTGAAATATGAAGTAGTGAGTAGGTAAATCACTTCATGAGGAACGCCATTGTGGGACACTCGCACCCAATTGTGTCCATTAATTTCCATGAGCATGCTATGACCGGTATGATGGTTTTGAGGAAGGTGTATGCCAAGGGATGGACTGCCCCAGATGGGGGTGCCAACATAACTTGGAAGGTGAGTGACTAAATGGAAGGGGGTGACCGGATTGCCCAAGGGATTTTGTAGTAAAGAAGGGAAGTTTGGAGATGGATTTGTTTTGGTAATTAGCATTTCTAGATGGGATCAGTTGCACATTGGGAGTGTGCCCTTAAAAACTGAGTCGGTAACTAGTCATCGAGAGGACAAGTGGTGTAGGATTGTAGCAATGGACATTGGATGCAGTTTTGGCTCTAACAATGATTTTGGACTTCCTGGGAAGGAAGTGAATCTTGTTACTACTTTGAGGGTGGAGGTGTGAGCCTTTGGATTCCCTTGTTGTTGATACATGCATCGTATCCTTCTATTTGTTTGTTGAGAAAATGTGAATATGTGTATATATGTATATTATTGTAAATATTGTATAGCGTTGGTTTATAAAGCTCCACAAAAAGTATAGTTATTTGTTTGTTGAAGCAAATGCACATAATTATATGTGGTTGTGATTGTAAATATCGTAATGAGTTGTGTTATAAAGCTCTAGTAAATGGTATGATTATCATGTTTTAGCAGGTTATTCATTGTAATTACTGAAACGAGTTATGTTATAAAGATTCATAGGCAATATCATTTGTTTTCAGTGGTTTGTTGGTTTGCAGGTGTCATTGAACATCGAGGACAATGTTCCCCCAAGGGGGAGGGTCCTGTAATAGCCCTAGTAAAAATACATGTAAAAATATATAAGACAACGATGATGGGACATGTATTCCAAGCTAAATGGTGGGAAAAAAACATCCTAGTGGGTGTTCATTCATTTTAGTATGGCTAAAGGAAAATGGAAAAGGCTAAGGCAAAGGCTTTGGAAAGACATGAGGTATTAATTGGCCTTCTATTTATGAAAATAATGGAAATTAGGAGAAAATGAAGGTGAAAGGCCATAGGTTGCATGCGAGGAGGAAAACGAATAAATTAGAGGCATCACTGATAACAAGGATGTTGAGGATCAATTGGTAAGATTTTTGGTAAGTTTAGTTTTGGATCTCTCTCATTATTTTCTCTCTCTCTCTCTCTCTCGCTCTCTCTCTCTCTCACACACACACACACTCTTGAGCACTTAGTGTATTCTTGGAGCACTCTTGTAGAGTGTGGGATACTTAGAGATTTGGATCAAGAAAGAAAAATAAAAGAATGAAAGCAGAAGAGGACATTGAGATAAAATTCTACATCAAGTTCTGAGTGTAGGTACCGAGTTGCATGTATGCTTTCCTCACTAGTTTGGGCATGCAAGAGTATGCATGTGGATTTGCCTAGCATTGCCATTTCCTGGATAGCCATGGTATTGTGGGTTTATTTACATTGATTATTTTCTAGTTGGTTCTCATGATTCCTTTAGTTTCCAGGTTGATTTATTAGTTCTTGGAAGCCTTGGCTGTACAAACGCTTTGGAAGCTCAACGGACACCTGTGGGTCGAGTTACTAGTCTTG
Organism: Pinus albicaulis; assembly: GCA_034641835.2. NCBI lineage: Eukaryota > Viridiplantae > Streptophyta > Pinopsida > Pinales > Pinaceae > Pinus > Pinus albicaulis. Next base: position 1,481,105,986 of record CM076584.1, on the reverse strand, counting down.
GAATCCTTGGTTGGAAAAATGCTCTGGAATCCCTAGGTGGGTTGAGTTACTAGTCCTTGAAGCCTTGGTTAGAAAAATGATCTGGAAGCCCTATAATAGTTGGGGTTGAGCTACTAGTCCTGGAAGCCCTAGTTGGAACAAACACTCAGGAGCCCTGGAGCAGCAAGGACAGAGATCAATCCGTGATGGTTAGTGATGTCCGACCATGAGCTGAAATCACTGGTTTGGGTTTGAGTTGGTGTGGTCTTTGGAGCCCTGGTCTGGTGTTGATTGATGTGTTTGATAAATTCCAACATTCATGCTTGGAATATTGCACGGGGGTGACTGGTTGAAGTGATATTTGGCTCAACCATGTCTATGGTCGGGAGGAACGTGGAAGTCCCATTTCGGGTTTGTTTTTAATTCATTAATGAAAGGATCATTGTCTTGGTATTTGATGTGTATATGCACTGGTCTATATATAGATTCTATTGTTGACGTATCCATTGTTGATGTATCCATGGTACTTCTCTTGGTATTACGGTGGTTATAAGCATGTATTGTGATAGTGATGAGGTATGGTACTTCTCTCTCCATGTTTTTACTCATAAATGAATGAACAATTTATTTATGGTTAAATTGATTAATCGATAGCTTATAATGTAGGGGAGAAATGATTCTTAGCCATTCTCAGATAAGAAAGAGACCCCTTTTTTAAATTTGTTTTTTTTACCTATAGTGCTATGTTTCTGACATGTTTGACGAAATTCTTTTCATGATTGGGTGGGGTCAGATGAGTTCCAATTGATGTGATTGCTTCCATATGTTTGTTTCAATGTTATTTACCCTCTCTTGATGTTACAAGAAGTTTTGGGTAGTGACCTGAGCTCATGGGCCGAAAATTTGGCACAAATCCCAAAGCTACAGGTGAAAAAATTATTGTTTGGGCTTGAGCTGCTACCTTAACAAGGCTAGCCTATGGCTCTAGGGTCTAGAGTTGCTCCCTTACCCTTAGAAGTCTGTGTCTCAGCCTCAAATGGGCTAGCAATCAGTCGCCCCTCAGGGAATAAGGCCCTGAGGGGTTGGGTTACCTCCTGGGGATGTCAATGTTGCAGTGTAAGGTGTGTTTTTGGTGTTTTTGTCGGTTCCACTTCCATAAGGTCATATAGGAGGTTGAATCTCATATTAGTAGCCTCTCATCACATGTTCACCCCAGTTGGCCGATTACTTGGGTAGACATGGGAAGAGGGTGTTACATTCTAATTATTGCACTTTAAATTTCATTCTTATGTCACTTAGGAAGGAATTTTCCTTTCTTATGCTAATTGTAACCACCCTCCTCCCACATTTACCGAAGATAACTCGTCCATTGGTTTAAACATGTGATGAGGGGCTAATATGATGTAATTCAACTCCCCATGTATATTTAAGGAAGTGGAACCGAAAAAAAAAAACCATTCTCACCTTCCTTGGGAGCTACAGACCCTTCAAGAGGTAACCAACCCTTCCAGGTGCTTAACCCTTGATGCAAATTATCATTTTACTAATTTTAACCCTCTATATTCTCCCATGAAAAGCTATGCATGTGACTGAGGCCTTCCAGTTTCTCCCACAACAAGGAATTCCATCAATTGTGGACTTTTGTTAGGTAGTTCTGAGCCAACGAACCCAGATTATGAGCCATGTTTTCAGGGCTAGGTCTCAAGCAATTACCCAAAATTCATGAAAGTTTCAGGAATGATAAAAAATAATGGAATAAGGTTACTAATGCAATCATTAATACAAGTAATTTATCTATCACCTACTATCCAAGCCAGAAATTTTGTCAAACATGTCACAAATACATAATCTACAGGCTATAACAACATAACTGAGCATAGGGGTCTCATAATTATCTAAGAATCACCAAGAAGGATGGACGTATTTTCATAATAGTTGCATTACCATGTATTAGGTCATACATTCATTATCCATTCAATTACTAAACAAAACATGATGAGATACATGACTAAAATCTTCCATAAACCATGCTCATAGCCAGCATATAACAACCAGAATAATAATTATAAAACAACCATCAATGTGAGATACTAAAAAGTACATTTACCCATTTGATTACAATAGGAAAATAACTCTTATTTACATATGAAAAATGCAACTAGGTATGGTACTTCCATGTACTACCCGACTATAGATTGGGCTGGAAAAAATATTTCATTCAACCAATCACCCTCATGCCATATTCCAAGAATGAATGTGGGATCTCATGGAATAAATTAAACAAAACCAAACTAGGAGTTCCAGAGGCCAAACCACCTTAACCCTCAACTAGTGATTCCACCTCACAGTTGAACATCACTAACCATCACCATATCGGTCTCTACCAAATTTGACTAGGGCTCTAGAGTATTTGTTCCAACCCGAGTTCCAGTACCAATAACTCAACCCATAGTTGCCACCGGGCTCTAGATCATTTTTCCAATCAAGGCTTCGAGGACTAGTAACTCAACCCACAACACCAGGCTCAAGATAATTTGTCCAACAAAGGATTTTAGGACTAGTAACTCGAACCACAAAGGGCTCCAGAGCATTTTTCCAACCAAGGCTTCTAGGACTAGTAACTCAGTCCAAGTTTTTACAGGGCATCTGTATCGTTTGTCCATCCAAGGCTTCTAGGACTAGTAACTCAACCCAAGTTGTTACAGGGCTTCCAAAGTGTTTTTCCAACCAAGGCTTCTAGGAACTAGTAACTCAACCCACATGCATATAAAACATGAGCACTAATAAGTAAAAAAGGTAAACCCACAACACCGTGGCTATCAAGGAAATGTAAAGGCTAGGCCAAACCACTGTAAATCTAGGTAATCCTTCATGCCAATGACAAATCACAACTAAGAAGCCACATGCATGTGCCATGCATACCAAAACTAACAAGGAAATCATACATGCAACTTGGTACCTGCAAGAAAAACCCTTTTTAGTTGTTGATCCCGTTGTCCTCTTGCACTTTCCTGCTTTTTCCTTTTCCTTATTTCTCCAAATCCCAAGTATGCCATACTCCTCCAAGAGTGCTCCAAGAAAATCTGCATCCAAGAGTACGAAAGAGAGAGAGAATAAAGAGAGCTCCCCAAAATTGAACTGGCAAAATATAAAACTAAAAAAATCCACGAACTCATCCTCAAAAGCCTTTTTATCATCGATGCCTCTATTTTTTTCATTTTCCCATTATTTTACCTTCATTTTCCTCCTCAGATGCAACCTGTGACCTTTCACCTCCCTTTTCTCTTATTTCCCATTATTTTCATAAATAAATGTCATTAAATGTCAATTTTCCTTGTTAAAGCCTTTGACGTTTCCTTTGCTAATTTACATAGCCATTAATTAATAACAAGTGATCCCTATCACGATGTTTTTTCCCAACATTCGGCTTGGAATACGCGTCCCGTGACCTTGATCTTATATTTGTTTACATTGAAATTAAACCATGAGTTGTTACACTCACTGGTGAGAATCCATGAGAATCACTTTAGGCAGGTTTAGGTAGATACTCTTGAAGAAATAGTAAAGGATAGTTGTTGCAACACCCTTTTTTGTTACTACAACTTAATGTTCATTAGACTTATGTATTTAGGAATGAATTTGTCTTTTTATCTTAATCTATGGGAATCCATGAGAATCACTTCAGGTAGGTTCAAGTAGATACTCTTGAAGTAATAGTAAAGGATAGTTGTTGCAACACCCTTTTCTATTGTTGCAACACTTCCAGGTTGCAACAACACCTCTATATCACTTTAACACCCTAGGTACCTTGTTGTTGCAACATGACTAGGATACAAGTACTAAACCTCCTACTCTTGCAACATAACTAAAGAGTAGGTTCCACAAATCCGTCCACTGCAACATGAATAGTGTACAATGTTGCAACGGGTCACTACAACATGACATAGCACAATTCTACAACTCTATACATAAGAATTTATGGATTCATTTATCCCCCTCACCTACTATCTCTGTATTTACCAAATAAATTAGTACTTATAGATTACCTTTTGGCACACCCATCGAACAACCTCTTTAGTATGTTTTCTCATTTTCATATCACCCCATTACCTATTTTTCCCATGCAAATGAATTTTTATCCAGGTACAATTATATTCTAATTATGTCACTTTAATGTTCATTCTTATCTATTTAGGAAGGAATTTTATTTTCTATGCTAACCTCTTAGAATCCACTAGAATCACTTTAGGTAGGTTCAAAAAAATGCTCTTGAACCAACAATAAAGGATAGGTGTTGCAACGCATTTCCTTTTTATTGTTGCAACCTAATGTTCATTCTTATTTATTTAGGAAGGAATTTACCCTTTTTATGCTAATATGTGGGAATCCATGAGAATCACTTCAAGTAGGATTAAGGAGATACTCTTGAAGAAATAGTACAATATTATTTCCACAACACCCTTTTTGTGTTATTGAAACACTTTTAGGTTGCAAAAACACCCCTATATCACTTTCTTGTTCCCTGTATGGTCTCAAACAAGCTCCTAGAGCTTAGTATGAGAAGATGAACATTTTTCTACTAGTTTCTGGGTTCAACCCTTCTCATTGTGATCCTACTATTTACAGTCATAGACAAGGATCAAATTTATTGATTCTAGTTATGTATATGGATGATTTGATCCTCACAGGGATTTCTTCATCTATGACTGAAAATGATAAGGAAGTATTGATGGGATAGTTTCTATGATGGAACTTAGTCTACTACAATCTTGCAGATTCCACTAATCTTAAGAAGTGACCACCATATTCTACAAAAATATGCCCTTGATTTACTTGAATAGTTTAGCATGGCTAATTGTAAGCTTGCACCTACTCATTTTAAATATAGTGTTACTCTTACCACCAAAAACACCTCAAAGTAAGTGAATCCTACATTGTATTGCCAAATTTATTGATTCTAGTTATGTATATGGATCAACAACAAGACATATTAATTAATGAAATTCGAACGCACTCTGTGCTCCATGCACAGTAATGGAAATTAATATGATGAAGAGAGAAATTATGGAGGAGAATGAGCATGCAACATGAATGGGCTTAGTGGCAGCCATCTCTACTCTGAAACAATACACTGGTTCTACACTGTGTTGAGAAAAAGCACCTCAATGAGCTGAGCTCTTTAACGTGAGTGAGATTGTAGGTGTGGCTGAGAATCATAATGAAGTTGTGTATTTATTATTGAGTTGAGAGGCCATTGCACACCCCTCTCATGCCCCCACAAGGAAGGACTGAATGTGTGTAATTACCGGGCAAGATTTTTTTTCAAAGTTGGTGATGAGGAAAGATTAATTTTGACTAATGAAACGGGCCTACCATTTTCCTCCACAAATCATGCCTAATGTAATCTAATTGGGTGCAGTTTTCATGTCTGTTGTCATGTCTGCTATAGGTTGAACGTGTGTTATAGGCTCAACGTCCGCAATTGTCATGTCTGCTGTCAGTTGTCATGTTTGTTGTCATGTCTTCTATTTAGGTAGGTTAAAAAAAAAATACTTGAACCAACAATAAAGGATAGGTGTTACAACACCAATTTTTTTATTGTTGCAACCTAATGTTCATTCCTAGGTATTTAGGAAGTAATTTACCTTTTTTATGCTAATATGTGGGAATCCATGAGAATCACTTCAAGTAGGCTTAAGGAGATACTCTTGAAGAAATATTACAAGATTTTTTCCACAACACCCTTTTTGTGTTGTTGAAACACTTTTAGGTTGCAAAAATACCCCTATAGCACTTTGGTGTTCCTTGTATGGTCTCAAACAAGCTCCTAGAGCTTAGTATGAGAAGATGGACATTTTTCTACTAGTTTTTGGGTTCAATCCTTGTCATTGTGATCTTACTATTTACAGTCATAGAAAAAGCTCAAAATGATAAGGAAGTATTGATGGGATAATTGCTATGATGGAACTTAGTCTACTACAATCTTGCAGATTCCACTAATCTTAAGAAGTGACCACCATATTCTACAAAAATATGCCCTTGATTTACTTGAATAGTTTAGCATGGCTAATTGTAAGCTTGCACCTACTCATTTTAAATATAGTGTTACTCTTACCACCAAAAACACCTCAAAGTAAGTGAATCCTACATTGTATTGCCAAATTTATTGATTCTAGTTATGTATATGGATCAACAACAAGACATATTAATTAATGAAATTAGAACGCACTTTGTGCTCCATGCACAGTAATGGAAATTAATATGATGAAGAGGGAAATTATGGAGGAGGATGAGCATGTAACATGGCAGCCATATCTACTCTGAAACAATGCACTGGTTCTACACTGTGTTGAGAAAAAGCAGCTCAATGAGCTAAGCTCTTTAACGTGAGTGAGATTCTAGGTGTGGCTGAGAATGATAATGAAGTTGTGTATTTATTATTGAGTCGAGAGGCCATTTCACACCCCTCTCATGCCCCCACAAGGAAGGACTGAATGTGTGTAATTACCGGGGAATATTTTTTTCAAAGTTGGTGATGAGGAAAGATTAATTTTGACTAATGAAACAGGACTACCATTTTCCTCCACAAATCACGCCTAATGTAATCTAATTGGGTGAAGTTGTCATGTCTGCTGTCATGTCTGCTATAGGCTGAACGTGTGTTATAGGCTCAACATCTGTAATTGTCATGTCTGCTGTCAGTTGTCATGTTTTTTGTCATGTCTTCCATTTAGGTAGGTTAAAAAAAAATACTTGAACCAACAATAAAGGATAGGTGTTACAACGTCACTTTTTTTATTGTTGCAACCTAATGTTCATTCTTAGGTATCTAGGAAGTAATTTACCTTTTTTATGCTAATATGTGGGAATCCATGAGAATCACTTCAAGTAGGCTTAAGGAGATACTCTTGAAGAAATAGTACAAGATTTTTTGCACAACACCCTTTTTGTGTTATTGAAACACTTTTAGGTTTCAAAAATACCCCTATAGCACTTTGGTGTTCCTTGTATGGTCTCAAACAAGCTCCTAGAGCTTAGTATGAGAAGATGGACATTTTTCTACTAGTTTCTAGGTTCAATCCTTGTCATTGTGATCCTACTATTTACAGTCGTAGACAAAGCTCAAATTTATTGATTCTAGTTATGTATTATATGAATGATTTGATCCTCGCAGGGAGTTCTTCATCTATGACTCAAAATGATAAGGAAGTATTGATGGGATAATTTCTATGATGGAACTTAGTCTACTACAATCTTGCAAATTCCACTAATCTTAAGAAGTGACCACCATATTCTACAAATATATGCCCTTCATTCACTTTAATGCTTTAGCATGGCTAATTTTAAGCTTGTACCTACTGATTTTAAATTTTTTAACAGGTGTTACTCTTATATACAAAACGCCTCTAAAGTAAGTAACTTATATCAGGGCTGCCAACACAATATTTATATATGAAACACACCCAACCTCACATTGCTTATGCAATAGAGTTAGTTTCTAGATTCTCTCAAGATCCTCATCAAAGTCACTCCAATACAACAAAGCATATTCTGAGATATATTCAAGGAACTTCAAATTTTGGCATTTAGTATACGGTTGGTTTTGTTGAGCTTGTGGCTCTCCTATATTTTGATTGGGTTGGATCAATGGAAGATTGAAAGTCCACCTTAAGAAACAGTCAACAATTGCATAATTATCTTAAAAAAAAGCTAAGTATAAAGTTGAAGTTCTCACATTCAAAAAATTCTTTAGCTACAATAGTTATTAGATGAGTTTGGCATTTAGCTGGAATAACCAATTTTCTTTGGTGTGATAATCAAAGTGCAATACATATTCCTAGGAATCTTGTGGAACATCAAAGAACCAAACACATTAAGATCCATATGCACTTCATTCACCAACTTATTCAAGGTAGGGTTCTTAGCTTGGAGTATGTACCTATTGAATAACAAGTATTAGATTTTTTCACAAATTCCTTGGCATCGCCAATGTTTCTTCATCAACGAAAATTGGTTGGAGTGAAGGAAGCTTTCCTTGGGGGTTCATGTTGAGTCTCCTTCCTTCACCTTTGCTTTTTACACTTTCTTTCTTTCCTTTTTAATGTACTCTTTTTTTTGGAGGGGTAGGGAGGTGCGGCGGAGTTTTTTTCCTATGGGTTTTTCTCTCCTTATGAGAGGTTGTACATGGGTACCTAAGCATACCTTGTTTCCATAACCCATTCTTTGTTTTTTTTCTTTATTTCCTTCCTAAGTTTTAGTTATGGGGAGTGTTAGAGTTCCAATAAAAAAGCCTTTGGAACTTATAAAATTATGTAACATCCTTATTTGTTGTGTTGTAAGTCTTATCTTCTAACCATCTCAATAAATTAAATTAAATTAATTGATATACAAAATATTTTGTTGAAATAATAAAGTATCTTTCTTTGTTCTTCAAATTGTTTGATCTCTTTGCAGAAAACTTTAAGATCTTGCATTGTGAATAATGGATGTAATGTTAAGTATTACAATTTCTTACTCATCCAAATTTCCAATCACAGAAGTCCACCAAAACGAAAGTCACAAAATATTCCATCACTAAAATATTTCTATTTGAATTTAATAAATATACTACACATACATTGAGATTATTGATTTGGTTATAAAATTATAATTTGCATATCACACATAAGCTCATATTTTACAAACCCCATTTTCTGGATAGCTTAATCTGCTAGATTATTACAATTTTCATTAAGAATCCTAAATTTACTTTGCAAAATCTCATTGTATAAAAAATAAAGTAGCATTAGGATTAACATTCGTTTACGGGTACGTGCATGTCATCTCCTGGAAGAGTCTTTGAAAAGTAGATTGACCACAAGAAATTAACAATTCTATTGGGAATATGCTCTGCCTCCGTGTATGTATTGATCTGTGAACAATATCCAGACAAAACTTTGAATTGGCGTATTAATACAAGAATCGAATCGAACCGCCGAAAATTCCATTTTTTCGGTCAATTCGACCGAATTACAGAACTTCGAATTGGCGTTGGCGTATTAATCCAAGAATCGAATCGAACCGCCGAATATTTGTATTTTTCAGTCAGTTCGACCGACTTTGGTAACTATGTTTAATTCTACTTTGCTCCATGCAATTGCTTAATAATAACAGTCGATGGGAGTTCCATTACAGCAACTTTCGACTGAGTTTTGTGGTTGCCATTCGATCCTGGGATCCACTCGATTTGGATTGGATGCTTAACTTTGATTTCGACAAAGCTGAATCCGATTTCTTGACCAGATTGGCGGATCTGCTTTTCTGAGATTCGCACATGCTCGATAAAGATATTCCTGTCAACACCATGCCTCAAATCTGTTAGTTTATAAATACTTAAATAAATGAATTGTTGAGATGAGGAGAAACGGGATCAGAGGGACCGACCTTCTCCTGCAGCGAGATTGACATGCAGATCGACGATGTTTGGGCAATTGCTGCGGCACTCAGAGGAGCAGAACTTGGTACTAAATTCTGCTTCGTGTAGAGAATCGGTTGCCATTCCCACAGCCATCCGTTCCAAGCCGCACGCATTTATACACTCCTCGCTTTCGATCCATCCCACCATTTTCTCCACCATCACAACCGATGACTATATATATATATAGATATGCGCAATTATCGTTAGTCTCTCTCAACATTATGATCACGCCAATATAAACATATTTATTAATTACAATGCTAGTTGTGTAATGTGAGGCTTTTAATAATAAAAAGATACCTGGCATTGAAATTGCAAGGTGCCGTCATTCATTACATCC